>JAQJVL010001810.1:135000-143642 GCA_035578905.1 Stictocephala bisonia
CATCACAATCAGGGCGAATTTGCTAAAAAAATTTGTTTCCAATTCTCTCGCTTTCTAGACGTCTCACGGGCTATTCTGATGCTTTTCCATGACCAGCTGGACATTTTAAACAAGTACGTATAGTTAAGATTTCACTAGAAAAAATTCATAATTTTCATCGACCATTGGACCATTGGAAGATTTGAAGTTTTTTGAGAAAAATCCAACCACGCAAATCTTGACGTATAACATTCTAAACAAGTACTTATAGTTAAGATTTCACTAGAAAAAATTCAGATTTTTCATCGAAAAAGTGCCAAAGGGCTATTGGAAGATTTGAAGTTTTTTGCGAAAAATCCAACCACGCAAATCTTGACGTATGACACACTTTTCTGGGGTAGAATTTTACACTGAATCAGGAAATGTCTTTTGTTTTGGTGAAACTCATACAATAAAGCCTCCAGAGGCAATTTAAACATCACAATCAAGGCGAATTTGCTAAAAAAATTTGTTTCCAATTCTCTCGCTTTCTAGACGTCTCACGGGCTATTCTGATGCTTTTTCATGACCAGCTGGACATTCTGTACAAGGACGTATAGTTAAGATTTCACTAAAAAAATTCAGATTTTTCATCGAAAAAGTGCCAAATGGGGGACCATTGGAAGATTTGAAGTTTTTTGAGAATAATCCAACCACGCAAATCTTGACGAATGACACACTTTTCTGGGGTAGATTTATACACTGAATCAGGAAATGTCTTTCGTTTTGGTGCAACTCTTACAATAAATTCTCCAGAGGGAATTTAAACATCACAATCAGGGCGCAATTTCTAACAAACTTTGTTTCCAATTCTCTCGCTTTCTAGACGTCTCACGGGCCATTCTGATGATTTTCCATGACCAGCTGGACATTCTAAACAAGTACGTATAGTTAAGATTTCACTAGAAAAAATTCAGATTTTTCATCGAAAAAGTGCCAAAGGGGGGACCATTGGAAGATTTGAAGTTTTTTAAGAAAATCCAACCACGCAAATCTTGACGTATGACACACTTTTCTGGGGTAGAATTATACACTGAATCAGGAAATGTCTTTCGTTTTGGTTCAACTCTTACAGTAAATTCTCCAGAGGGAATTTAAACATCACAATCAGGGTGCAATTTCTAACAAACTTTGTTTCTAATTCTCTCGTTTTCTAGACGTCTCACGGGACATTATGATGCTCTTCCATGACCAGCTGGACATTCTAAACAAGTACGTATGATCAAGATTTCACTAGAAAAAAATCAGATTTTTCATCGAAAAAGTGCCAAAGGGGGGATTATTGGAAGATTTGCAGTTTTTTGCTAAAAATCTAACCACGAAAATATTCACATATTACACATTTTTCTGGGATAGAATTTTACACTGAATCAGAAATTTCTTTTGTTTTGGTGCTACTCTTACAATAAATTCTCCAGAGGGAATTTAAACATCACAATCAGGGCGCAGTTTCTAACAAACTTTGTTTCCTATTCTCTCGCTTTCTAGACGTCTCTTGGGCCATTCTGATGATTTTCCATGACCAGCTGGACATTCTAAACAAGTAGGTATAGTTAAGATTTCACTAGAAAAAATTCAGATTTTTCATCGAAAAAGTGCCAAAGGGGGGACCATTGGAAGATCTGAAGTTTTTTGAGAAAAATCCAACCACGCAAATCTTGACGTATGACACACTTTTCTGGGGTAGAATTATATACTGAATCAGGAAATGTCTTTCGTTTTGGTTCAACTCTTACAATAAATTCTCCAGAGGGAATTTAAACATCACAATCAGGGCGCAATTTCTAACAAACTTTGTTTCTAATTCTCTCGTTTTCTAGACGTCTCACGGGACATTATGATGCTCTTCCATGACCAGCTGGACATTCTAAACAAGTACGTATGATTAAGATTTCACTAGACAAAATTCAGATTTTTCATCGAAAAAGTGCCAAAAGGGGGACCATTAGAAGATTTGAAGTTTTTTGCTAAAAATCCAACCACGAAAATATTCACATATTACACATTTTTCTGGGATAGAATTTTACACTGAATCAGGAAATGTCTTTTGTTTTGGTGCAACTCTTACAATATATTCTCCAGAGGGAATTTAAACATCACAATCAGGGCGCAATTTCTAACAAACTTTGTTTCTAATTCTCTCGTTTTCTAGACGTCTCACGGGCCATTCTGATGGTTATCCATGACCAGCTGGACATTCTAAACAAGTACGTATGGTTAAGATTTCACTAGAAAAAATTCAGATTTTTCATCGAAAAAGTGCCAAAGGGGGAACCATGGGAAGATTTGAAGTTTTTTGTATAAAATCCAACCACGCAAATCTTGACGTATGACACACTTTTCTGGGGTAGAATTATACACTGAATCAGGAAATGTCTTTCGTTTTGGTTCAACTCTTACAATAAATTCTCCAGAGGGAATTTAAACGTCACAATCAGGACGCAATTTCTAACAAACTTTGTTTATAATTCTCTCGTTTTCTAGACGTCTCACGGGCCATTCTGATGGTTATCAATGACCAGCTGGACATTCTAAACAAGCACGAATAGTTAAGATTTCACTAGAAAAATTCAGATTTTTCATCGAAAAAGTGCCAAAGGGGTTACCAGGGGAAGATTTGAAGTTTTTTGAGAAAAATCCAACCACGCAAATCTTGACGTATGACACACTTTTCTGGGGTAGAATTATACACTGAATCAGGAAATGTCTTTTGTTTTGGTTCAACTCTTACAATAAATTTTCCAGAGGGAATTTAAACATCACAATCAGGGCGCAATTTCTAACAAACTTTGTTTCTAATTCTATCGTTTTCTAGACGTCTCACGGGCCATTCTGATGGTTATCCATGACCAGCTGGACATTCTAAACAAGTACGTATAGTTAAGATTTCACTAGAAAAAATCCAGGTTTTTCATCGAAAAAGTGCCAAAGGGGGGACCATGGGAAAATTTGAAGTTTTTTGAGAAAAATCCAACCACGCAAATCTTGACGTATGACACACTTTTCTGGGGTAGAATTATACACTGAATCAGGAAATGTCTTTTGTTTTGGTTCAACTCTTACAATAAATTCTCCAGAGGGAATTTAAACATCACAATCAGGGCGCAATTTATAACAAACTTTGTTTCTAATTCTATCATTTTATAGACGTCTCACGGGCCATTCTGATGATTATCCATGACCAGCTGGACATTCTATACAAGTACGTATGGTTAAGATTTCACTAGAAATAATTCAGATTTTTCATCGAAAAAGTGCCAAAGGGGGGACCATGGGAAGATTTGAATTTTTTTGCTAAAAATCCAACCACGAAAATATTCACATATTACACATTTTTCTGGGGTAGAATTTTACACTGAATCAGGAAATGTCTTTTGTTTTGGTTCAACTCTTACAATAAATTCTCCAGAGGGAATTTAAACATCACAATCAGGGCGCAATTTCTAACAAACTTTGTTTCCAATTCTCTCGCTTTCTAGACGTCTCACGGGCCATTCTGATGATTTTCCATGACCAGCTGGACATTCTAAACAAGTACGTATAGTTAAGATTTCACTAGAAAAAATTCAGATTTTTCATCGAAAAAGTGCCAAAGGGGGGACCATTGGAAGATTTGAAGTTTTTTAAGAAAATCCAACCACGCAAATCTTGACGTATGACACACTTTTCTGGGGTAGAATTATACACTGAATCAGGAAATGTCTTTCGTTTTGGTTCAACTCTTACAGTAAATTCTCCAGAGGGAATTTAAACATCACAATCAGGGTGCAATTTCTAACAAACTTTGTTTCTAATTCTCTCGTTTTCTAGACGTCTCACGGGACATTATGATGCTCTTCCATGACCAGCTGGACATTCTAAACAAGTACGTATGATCAAGATTTCACTAGAAAAAAATCAGATTTTTCATCGAAAAAGTGCCAAAGGGGGGATTATTGGAAGATTTGCAGTTTTTTGCTAAAAATCTAACCACGAAAATATTCACATATTACACATTTTTCTGGGATAGAATTTTACACTGAATCAGAAATTTCTTTTGTTTTGGTGCTACTCTTACAATAAATTCTCCAGAGGGAATTTAAACATCCCAATCAGGGCGCAGTTTCTAACAAACTTTGTTTCCTATTCTCTCGCTTTCTAGACGTCTCTTGGGCCATTCTGATGATTTTCCATGACCAGCTGGACATTCTAAACAAGTAGGTATAGTTAAGATTTCACTAGAAAAAATTCAGATTTTTCATCGAAAAAGTGCCAAAGGGGGGACCATTGGAAGATCTGAAGTTTTTTGAGAAAAATCCAACCACGCAAATCTTGACGTATGACACACTTTTCTGGGGTAGAATTATATACTGAATCAGGAAATGTCTTTCGTTTTGGTTCAACTCTTACAATAAATTCTCCAGAGGGAATTTAAACATCACAATCAGGGCGCAATTTCTAACAAACTTTGTTTCTAATTCTCTCGTTTTCTAGACGTCTCACGGGACATTATGATGCTCTTCCATGACCAGCTGGACATTCTAAACAAGTACGTATGATTAAGATTTCACTAGACAAAATTCAGATTTTTCATCGAAAAAGTGCCAAAAGGGGGACCATTAGAAGATTTGAAGTTTTTTGCTAAAAATCCAACCACGAAAATATTCACATATTACACATTTTTCTGGGATAGAATTTTACACTGAATCAGGAAATGTCTTTTGTTTTGGTGCAACTCTTACAATATATTCTCCAGAGGGAATTTAAACATCACAATCAGGGCGCAATTTCTAACAAACTTTGTTTCTAATTCTCTCGCTTTCTACACGTCTCACGGGCCATTCTGATGGTTATCCATGACCAGCTGGACATTCTAAACAAGTACGTATGGTTAAGATTTCACTAGAAAAAATTCAGATTTTTCATCGAAAAAGTGCCAAAGGGGGGAACCATTGGAAGATTTGAAGTTTTTTGTAAAAAATCCAACCACGCAAATCTTGACGTATGACACACTTTTCTGGGGTAGAATTATACACTGAATCAGGAAATGTCTTTCGTTTTGGTTCAACTCTTACAATAAATTCTCCAGAGGGAATTTAAACGTCACAATCAGGACGCAATTTCTAACAAACTTTGTTTATAATTCTCTCGTTTTCTAGACGTCTCACGGGCCATTCTGATGGTTATCAATGACCAGCTGGACATTCTAAACAAGCACGAATAGTTAAGATTTCACTAGAAAAATTCAGATTTTTCATCGAAAAAGTGCCAAAGGGGGTACCAGGGGAAGATTTGAAGTTTTTTGAGAAAAATCCAACCACGCAAATCTTGACGTATGACACACTTTTCTGGGGTAGAATTATACACTGAATCAGGAAATGTCTTTTGTTTTGGTTCAACTCTTACAATAAATTCTCCAGAGGGAATTTAAACATCACAATCAGGGCGCAATTTCTAACAAACTTTGTTTCTAATTCTATCGTTTTCTAGACGTCTCACGGGCCATTCTGATGGTTATCCATGACCAGCTGGACATTCTAAACAAGTACGTATAGTTAAGATTTCACTAGAAAAAATTCAGATTTTTCATCGAAAAAGTGCCAAAGGGGGGACCATGGGAAAATTTGAAGTTTTTTGAGAAAAATCCAACCACGCAAATCTTGACGTATGACACACTTTTCTGGGGTAGAATTATACACTGAATCAGGAAATGTCTTTTGTTTTGGTTTAACTCCTACAATAAATTCTCCAGAGGGAATTTAAACATCACAATCAGGGCGCAATTTATAACAAACTTTGTTTCTAATTCTATCATTTTATAGACGTCTCACGGGCCATTCTGATGATTATCCATGACCAGCTGGACATTCTATACAAGTACGTATGGTTAAGATTTCACTAGAAATAATTCAGATTTTTCATCGAAAAAGTGCCAAAGGGGGGACCATGGGAAGATTTGAAGTTTTTTGCTAAAAATCCAACCACGAAAATATTCACATATTACACATTTTTCTGGGGTAGAATTTTACACTGAATCAGGAAATGTCTTTTGTTTTGGTTCAACTCTTACAATAAATTCTCCAGAGGGAATTTAAACATCACAATCAGGGCGCAATTTCTAACAAACTTTGTTTCCAATTCTCTCGCTTTCTAGACGTCTCACGGGCCATTCTGATGATTTTCCATGACCAGCTGGACATTCTAAACAAGTACGTATAGTTAAGATTTCACTAGAAAAAATTCAGATTTTTCATCGAAAAAGTGCCAAAGGGGGGACCATTGGAAGATTTGAAGTTTTTTAAGAAAATCCAACCACGCAAATCTTGACGTATGACACACTTTTCTGGGGTAGAATTATACACTGAATCAGGAAATGTCTTTCGTTTTGGTTCAACTCTTACAGTAAATTCTCCAGAGGGAATTTAAACATCACAATCAGGGTGCAATTTCTAACAAACTTTGTTTCTAATTCTCTCGTTTTCTAGACGTCTCACGGGACATTATGATGCTCTTCCATGACCAGCTGGACATTCTAAACAAGTACGTATGATCAAGATTTCACTAGAAAAAAATCAGATTTTTCATCGAAAAAGTGCCAAAGGGGGGATTATTGGAAGATTTGCAGTTTTTTGCTAAAAATCTAACCACGAAAATATTCACATATTACACATTTTTCTGGGATAGAATTTTACACTGAATCAGAAATTTCTTTTGTTTTGGTGCTACTCTTACAATAAATTCTCCAGAGGGAATTTAAACATCACAATCAGGGCGCAGTTTCTAACAAACTTTGTTTCCTATTCTCTCGCTTTCTAGACGTCTCTTGGGCCATTCTGATGATTTTCCATGACCAGCTGGACATTCTAAACAAGTAGGTATAGTTAAGATTTCACTAGAAAAAATTCAGATTTTTCATCGAAAAAGTGCCAAAGGGGGGACCATTGGAAGATCTGAAGTTTTTTGAGAAAAATCCAACCACGCAAATCTTGACGTATGACACACTTTTCTGGGGTAGAATTATACACTGAATCAGGAAATGTCTTTCGTTTTGGTTCAACTCTTACAATAAATTCTCCAGAGGGAATTTAAACATCACAATCAGGGTGCAATTTCTAACAAACTTTGTTTCTAATTCTCTCGTTTTCTAGACGTCTCATGGGCCATTATGATACTCTTCCATGACCAGCTGGACATTCTAAACAAGTACGTATGATTAAGATTTCACTAGAAAAAATTCAGATTTTTCATCGAAAAAGTGCCAAAGGGGGACCATTGGAAGATTTGAAGTTTTTTGCTAAAAATCCAACCACGAAAATATTCACATATTACACACTTTTTCTGGGATAGAATTTTACACTGAATCAGGAAATGTCTTTTGTTTTGGTTCAACTCTTACAATAAATTCTCCAGAGGGAATTTAAACATCACAATCAGGGCGCAATTTCTAACAAACTTTGTTTCTAATTCTCTCGTTTTCTAGACGTCTCACGGGCCATTCTGATGGTTATCCATGACCAGCTGGACATTCTAAACAAGTACGTATAGTTAAGATTTCACTAGAAAAAATTCAGATTTTTCATCGAAAAAGTGCCAAAGGGGGGACCATGGGAAGATTTGAAGTTTTTTGAGAAAAATCCAACCACGCAAATCTTGACGTATGACACACTTTTCTGGGGTAGAATTATACACTGAATCAGGAAATGTCTTTCGTTTTGGTTCAACTCTTACAATAAATTCTCCAGAGGGAATTTAAACATCACAATCAGGGCGCAATTTCTAACAAACTTTGTTTCTAATTCTCTCGTTTTCTAGACGTCTCACGGGCCATTCTGATGATTTTCCATGACCAGCTGGACATTCTAAACAAGTACGTATGGTTAAGATTTCACTAGAAAAAATTCAGATTTTTCATCGAAAAAGTGCCAAAGGGGGGACCATTGGAAGATTTGAAGTTTTTTGCTAAAAATCCAACCACGAAAATATTCACATATTACACATTTTTCTGGGGTAGAATTATACACTGAATCAGGAAATGTCTTTTGTTTTGGTTCAACTCTTACAATAAATTCTCCAGAGGGAATTTAAACATCACAATCAGGGCGCAATTTCTAACAAACTTTGTTTCTAATTCTCTCGCTTTCTAGACGTCTCACGGGCCATTCTGATGATTTTCCATGACCAGCTGGACATTCTAAACAAGTACGTATAGTTAAGATTTCACTAGAAAAAATTCAGATTTTTCATCGAAAAAGTGCCAAAGGGGGGACCATTGGAAGATTTGAAGTTTTTTAAGAAAATCCAACCACGCAAATCTTGACGTATGACACACTTTTCTGGGGTAGAATTATACACTGAATCAGGAAATGTCTTTTGTTTTGGTTCAACTCTTACAATAAATTCTCCAGAGGGAATTTAAACATCACAATCAGGGTGCAATTTCTAACAAACTTTGTTTCTAATTCTCTCGTTTTCTAGACGTCTCACGGGCCATTCTGATGCTCTTCCATGACCAGCTGGACATTCTAAACAAGTACGTATAGTTAAGATTTCACTAGAAAAAATTCAGATTTTTCATCGAAAAAGTGCCAAAGGGGGGACCATTGGAAGATTTGAAGTTTTTTGAGAAAAATCCAACCACGCAAATC
>JAQJVL010001811.1:0-46088 GCA_035578905.1 Stictocephala bisonia
CTATGACGAGCCACCTACGTTATGTAGTTATAGTTCTATGACGAGCCACCTACGTTATGTAGTTATAGTTCTATGACGAGCCACCTACGTTATGTAGTTGTAGTTCTATGACGAGCCACCTACGTTATGTAGTTGTAGTTCTATGACGAGCCACCTACGTTATGTAGTTATAGTTCTATGACGAGCCACCTACGTTATGTAGTTATAGTTCTATGACGAGCCACCTACGTTATGTAGTTATAGTTCTATGACGAGCCACCTACATTATGTAGTTATAGTTCTAGCTATATGATGAGCCACCTAGGTTATGTAGTTATAGTTCTATGACGAGCCACCTACGTTATGTAGTTATAGTTATATGACAAGCCACCTACGTTGTGTAGTTATAGTTATATGACGAGCCACCTACGTTGTGTAGTTATAGTTATATGACGAGCCACCTACGTTGTGTAGTTATAGTTATATGACGAGCCACCTACGTTATGTAGTTATAGTTCTATGACGAGCCACCTACGTTATGTAGTTATAGTTCTATGACGAGCCACCTACGTTATGTAGTTATAGTTCTATGACGAGCCACCTACGTTATGTAGTTATAGTTCTATGACGAGCCACCTACGTTATGTAGTTATAGTTCTATGACGAGCCACCTACGTTATGTAGTTGTAGTTCTATGACGAGCCACCTACGTTATGTAGTTGTAGTTCTATGACGAGCCACCTACGTTATGTAGTTCTCTTTTAATGAACTATCTGAGCCTACAACTGATGATGATGTACAAGTTAATGATAGCACAGCTTTTTGAGAAAAAAATGTTTGAATTCTCATGTTTTATCCTCTCAAATTATAGTAACCAGTCAATTAATTCACAATTTATTACAGAGTTTTTGCTTTTTGAGCAACATTGTAAAAATCATAAAAGTATGAAGAATACTGTTAATTTGTTGTTTATGTTTTTGAATATTCAAGGTTTTTTTTACTAAAGAACCTGTGCAACTTTTCCTTAATGAATATAATAATTGTGTATCTGTATTATCCTTAAATCAGCATTGTTTGAATGTAAATAATGTATAAATTTTAAATATACTAGAGGGTTACACACTGGCAGCATATTATGCTTGTAAAGTAGAGTTAGAGGTGGCTCCTATCTGTTTATTAAAAACTTTATTATTTACTGTTATTAATAAGTTTAACTACCTATGAAGGATGTTTCGTTAAGCTGTTTGTTAGATCTTAATATTATTGTTGCTTCTGTCTATAGGACATCTCCTCCATCTCCTCCACTAAGGAGAACTCTACAGCTATTTGTTAATAAACTAAGTTCTTTTCTTAAACTGGTAAAACCAGGTAGAAGAGTTATTATCTTATCTGACACTAACACTGATGTTTTTAAGAGTGATACTTATGTGCATTCTTTGAAAAATATTTTATTTCAAAATGAATTAATGCTGAATTTTTGTACCAACTAGAGTAACTAATAACTCTATTACCCATATTTATAAATATTTACTAGTTATAAATGTTCACCGATTGATTCTTTTAGCTATGATCTTGGCTTTTCTGATCATAGAGCATTGTTTGCAATGATATAAATAAACAAAACTTTATATAATAACAATATAAAAAGAAAAAGGCTTTATAATGCTGAAAGTGTTTCACTTTTAAGTGATTTTTTAAGTAACATGAACTGGAATTTAAATCCAGATCTTTTTATGACGAAAATTATGCATCATATTTAAAATTATTTACGCTAAACTAAAATCACTGCTTCCCTGAAAAATTTGTTAGATGTAGATACAGTACTGCTTCCATGCTTTGAACTACAAACGTAATAAAAATTCCTTCTGCAAAAAAAAAAGAGAACTTCATTTTATGGCAAAAAATAGGGAATTTATTAGCTATGTTAAAAAATACAAGACAATTAAAAAAAAAGTTGTTAAAGAAGCAAAGAGAAATATAGGTTCTTCTAAATTTAAATCAAAGGCAGCATGGTTTGTAATAAACAAGGAAGTCGGTGTAAGTAATGATAAACAAAGTAACTTCAGTGTGATAGATAATGATGGGTCTCTTTTAACAGACTTGTCAGTGGTTGCTAGTAAATTTAATAAGCATTTTGTAAGTGTTACTGATAAACTAACTCCGCTAAGCCGGTCCCAAGCCCGGGACCTCATCATTTCTGATGAGGGAGGAGGAGGGGTAAGATAAGGACCGCACTGAGTCCTTAGGTAATGAACCGAGCATGGGAGCAGAGGGCAGCCACATTGGCCAGCCCTTGTTTTCCATTGCTCGGGCCAAATCAATGTCGGGGGGGGGGGGACATGTCTCTCTCCGATTCTGAGTCCAACTTGGCTGAGGGCCGCTCAGAGCCCTCAGACAAGGACCTTGGCACGGGGAACGAAGGCAGCCAAGTAGGCCAGTCTGAAGTCCCCGCAGCTCGGGTCATGGGTTCGGTGGAGGGGGGCATGTCGCTCTCTGACCCCGAAAACATCCTTCCTCGGAGCCCAGGTTCTGATCGGACCCTCCCTCGATCGGACGGCTGAGGCTCTGAATAGGAGGAGGGTTAAGATAAGGACCGCACTGAGTCCTTAGGTAAAGAACCGAGCATGGGAGCAGAGGGCAGCCACATTGGGCAGCCCTTGTTTTCCATTGCTCGGGCCAAATCAATGTCGGGGGGGGACATGTCTCTCTCCGATTCTGAGTCCAACTTGGCTGAGGGCCGCTCAGAGCCCTCAGACAAGGACCTTGGCACGGGGAACGAAGGCAGCCAAGTAGGCCAGTCTGAAGTCCCCGCAGCTCAGGTCATGGATTCGGTGGAGGGGGGCATGTCGCTCTCTGACCCCGAAAACATCCTTCCTCGGAGCCCTGGTTCTGATCGGACCCTCCCTCGATCGGACGGCTGAGGCTCTGAATAGGATGAAGATAGCCAGGAGAAGCACTCCTGGCAATCAGAGGAAAAGGCCTATAGGCTTCAACTGACTGATCACTGGAGGGGGTCCTGTACAGGTCACTCCTCAGTGGTCAATCTAGTAAACGATGAGGTACTCTCAATGAAGTTTGACTTCATTGGGACTAAGTATCTTTTCACCAGACCCCATACTGTGGATTTTGGGACGAGGGAGTACTGGGACGCTGTTAGTAGCCCGGTCTCTTCTCACGACCCAATTGTATGGTTCACAGACGGGTCAAGAATAGGCAACAGAGCTGGATTTGGTGTCTATGCTGGCGAACCTAGGACCAACGCTAGCGTGAGCCTGGGAGCGTATGGCACCGTGTTCCAAGCTTAAGTCGCCATACGTTCAGCGCAAACCACGACAGAGGTTTGCGGGAAACATATCCATATCCTCTCAGACAGTCAGGCGGCCTTAGGGGCTCTTGACTCCTGGAAGGTTTCGTCTGGTCTAGTCTGGGAATGTATGGAGTCCCTCAGCATCCTGGGTTCAAGAAACCAGGTCTTGCTGGAACATATCCCAAGACATAGGGGAATAGAAGGCAGCGTGCAGGCCGATGCCTTGGCTAGGGAAGGTGCTATCAAGCCCTTCATTGGTCCTGAGCCGGCCTGCGGCGTTTCGGCTGCAGCTGTCAAAACAGCAAACAAAAACT
Source organism: Stictocephala bisonia (assembly GCA_035578905.1). Lineage (NCBI taxonomy): Eukaryota > Metazoa > Arthropoda > Insecta > Hemiptera > Membracidae > Stictocephala > Stictocephala bisonia. The sequence continues at coordinate 3,601 of JAQJVL010001811.1, forward strand.
GGGACAGCGCCAGACATCTGGAAGATGGCGGCGGTTCCCAGGGCAAAGACTCGGCAAGCTTCTTGTCAGAAATCCTTCCCAGAAGTTAACAAAGTAACTTCTTGGGTTGAGTAAATTTCACGTGAAGCTGGTGGTGGGACTCATCACCGGTTACGGTAAATCACCAATCTAGTGAAGAAGCTCCTTGACTTGGTCAAGGGCAGCCAGCTTTACGACGATTAGGCACCGGGATTGGCACAAAAAGCCTTAGGCTTCGTTGCAAGGGTTGGCTGGACCAACTATTATATCCCCATTTAAACTAAAACTAAAACTAAACTACTGATAAACTTATGCCTGTAAAATTAAATTGTACAAATCAAGTACTTCCCATCTGTAGAAATTCTAATGACTTAATTAATAATGGCCTTTTCTTTCAGAGAATTTCAACTCAAGAATTTGTGTACGTCAACAGATAAAATGAAAAATAAAAAAAATCAGTTGGTTGGAATAGTATACCAATATTTTTAATAAAAAAAGTGAAACGTGTCATCTGTAATGATATATGTAATTTGGTTGAAAAGTGATATCTGTAATGATATATATAATTTTGTTAACTTTTCTTTGACCAAAGGGTGTTATCCGAGCCTCTAAAAATATTCTGTTGTATCTCCTATGTTCAAAAAAGGTTCTACTTCTAGTTTTGATAACTATTATCCAATTTTGGTTCCTCTGCATTTTCAAAAATCTTTAAAGGCATTGTCAGTATTCAGCTTACAAACTATTTTGATTCTAACAATTTATTTTCAAAAAGTCAATTTGGTTTTCGTAAGGGGTTGGGTACTGAGGCTGCTATTTCAAATTTGGTGAATGAGGTGTCTCTGGCCTTGGACAGATCGGAGGCCTGTTTTCTGATAACTGTCTAAGAGAACTAACTGTCTTTGACTGTGTTAGACATGACATTCTGCCTATTGTTTTCCTTAAGCTATAAACTGGTTTAGGTAGTATTTGGATGATAGAAAGCAGAAAGTTGTTAGTGGGTGGGCTGGATAGGTTTAAATCACATTGGATAAATTCTATTAGAGGTGTCCTCAGAGCTCCATTTTGGGCCCAACACTGTTTTCGATTTACATTACCGAAATGCCTTCTGCAGTAGACGAATTTACTCCCCTCTATGCTGATCATTTATCAAGGCGCATGATGTCCCATTACTCTAAAGTAAGATTAATTCAGTATTGGTTAAACTCAATAATTGGTTTTATGACAATGATCTTTCTCTTAATGTTTTAAAAACAGAAATTATCCACTTTAAAAGCCCACAGAATAGAAGTATTTTACTAAGTTTTATTTTTACCAACAAGATGTTGAATCTATCCAGCTCAATAAAATTTCTAGAGGTTAATTTGGATGAAAACTTGAATTAGAATGTGCATATAAAACAGTTTAAAACTAAACTAAATTCAGCGTTTTATGTTTTTAAAATTCTTTTTAAACAAATTTCCACATTAAAAATTGTTTATTATGGGTATTTCTTTTCTTTGATGAAATATGGAATACTTATGTGGGAAATTCAAGTAACTCTGTGAAAATATTTCGAGTCCACACCAATAAGTCCACTATCCATATAGATAACCAATTCTTATAAGACCAGACATAACGACAATCTACAAGTTCCCCATCACAGTTTAACAATATTTGAAAAATGTCCTTTGTATTCTGGCATTACAGTCTATAATAAACTCAAAAATAAAACAAAATATTTAGATTTAATGAAGTTCAAAAATATACTTAAAAATTATTTCTTTAATAAATGTTTTTATACTATAGAAGAGTTTCTTTTATACTATAGAAGAGTTTCTAGAGGATCTGGACATAAAAAATGTTGTATGACTTACTTAGCTGGTCTTGAGTCATTATAGTTCTGGTAGCTATTTATAATAAATTATGTAAAATTGGTGTTGTAACTAAAGTTCATATAAATTTTAAATTATTAGCTACTAGTTGGCAACTACTTTCTTTTTAGAGTTTTATCTGACAATGTATACTTTAATATGCTTAGTACATAAGTAATAGTAGTTCTAGTTATATGACGAGCCACCTACGTTATGTAGTTATAGTTCTATGACGAGCCACCTACGTTATGTAGTTATAGTTATATGACGAGCCACCTACGTTATGTAGTTATAGTTCTATGACGAGCCACCTACGTTATGTAGTTATAGTTATATGACGAGCCACCTACGTTATGTAGTTATAGTTATATGACGAGCCACCTACGTTATGTAGTTATAGTTATATGACGAGCCACCTACGTTATGTAGTTATAGTTCTATGACGAGCCACCTACGTTATGTAGTTATAGTTCTATGACGAGCCACCTACGTTATGTAGTTATAGTTCTATGACGAGCCACCTACGTTATGTAGTTATAGTTCTATGACGAGCCACCTACGTTATGTAGTTATAGTTCTATGACGAGCCACCTACGTTATGTAGTTATAGTTCTATGACGAGCCACCTACGTTATGTAGTTATAGTTCTATGACGAGCCACCTACGTTATGTAGTTATAGTTCTATGACGAGCCACCTACGTTATGTAGTTATAGTTCTATGACGAGCCACCTACGTTATGTAGTTATAGTTCTATGACGAGCCACCTACGTTATGTAGTTATAGTTCTATGACGAGCCACCTACGTTATGTAGTTATAGTTCTATGACGAGCCACCTACGTTATGTAGTTATAGTTCTATGACGAGCCACCTACGTTATGTAGTTATAGTTCTATGACGAGCCACCTACGTTATGTAGTTACAGTTCTATGACGAGCCACCTACGTTATGTAGTTACAGTTCTATGACGAGCCACCTACGTTATGTAGTTACAGTTCTATGACGAGCCACCTACGTTATGTAGTTACAGTTCTATGACGAGCCACCTACGTTATGTAGTTATAGTTCTATGACGAGCCACCTACGTTATGTAGTTATAGTTCTAGCTATATGATGAGCCACCTACGTTATGTAGTTATAGTTATATGACGAGCCACCTACGCTATGTAGTTATATTTGAACTACTTTATAAAAGTGTTTTTGTGGCAATAAAGAATTTAAATTTGAAGAGAACATAAACCATGTATGGAACCAGACACTGTATTATGGAGTGTCAATAAAGTGTACTTTGAAAAATCTTTCATATGTTTAGAGTCTATACATTTTGATCTAAAATGACTTACCTCTTGGTATAGAAACTATAAATAATTTGAACAAAATCACTGTGGTTTGATGAATTTGGCTTCTGAAAATGTATAGTATTAGAGTCGTATTAAGAATATTATAGTAAAATTGTATACTTGCAGAAGAAATAATTTTCTTAAATTACTTAAGCTTACAAGTTAGTTTGGTTCATTGTTTCGGATTGTTTATACAAATATTAGAAAATTGAGCTATACTAGTATTAAAAGTACATTTAATGTGAAAAAATATCCCGTCAATATAAAGTAGCTGACATTAACAAATGATTGGCAATAAGGTAGGCCTAAAATAGAAAATGTCACAATTTATTCTATTATAAGGAATTGTTAGATTGATATGTATTAAATTTATAGATAATAAATAGGAACCTTTTCCATTGTACATAAATATGTTCAACAACACTGACAGGCATAGAATACTGTAATAAAATGTATTATTTTCAAAATAAGTAAAACTGTTTGTCTTTATTGGTTTGATATATTACATTTTATGTTGAATGGTTTTTGCTATGTAAATAATCACTAAGATTTTATTTGAATAATTTTAATTATAAATAATTATAAAAATCAAAAATGTTATTTCTTCAAGGAAAGTCATGGAAACGTGCCCAAGGGGCTGCATTTGTTATCAGTGATCATAAAAACCTGGACTGAGACTAATAAGAATCTTATCACTGTATAATGCATAATGACCATGTATTTCGTTCCACAAATAAAATATATTTACTCTGGTTGGTTACCTTTAGAAATGAACTATTTTTTTATATGCTACGGTATTGTAAATAATTTTATTAGCTCTTATTACCCTTAGTTTTCTTCTAAGGACTGGCTCTCGTCAGACCATTTGTAGCCGTAAACTTACAGCAGTGCAATGAACAAGGTTAGCTTATTTTTGGGTTTTTCCTTTGTATTTATCGTTCAAGTTGAATGTGTTTTTATACCGAATATTCGAACATTCCGAATTCCAGAAGGAGATGATCCTGGAAAACCTCTATTTTTAACTCCACTTATTGAATCTGGGAAAATTTATGAAGCTCAGCATTTGTCCAAGGTGAAGCCCGATATCGGCAATACTACCAGTTACACAGGTTACTTCACCACCGACAAGAAATGTGGCAATCATTTGTTCTTCTGGTTCTTCCCAGCTCAGCAAGATCCAGAAACTGCCCCTCTTGTTTTGTGGCTTCAAGGAGGACCTGGGGTAACATCAATGTTTGGGCTGTTTACTGAGTTAGGACCATTTAACTCCTTTCCTGATGGTTTGCAGACAAGACAATATTCTTGGAATGTAAAGAACAACTTGCTGTTCATCGACCAGCCAGTGGGGACAGGCTACAGCTTCACAGAGAAGGAGTGTTATGCTAAAAGTCAATCAGACGTAGCAGCAAACTTATATCCTGCACTTACTCAGTTTCTGAAGCTATTTCCTAAACTGCAGAAAAATAATTTCTTCATAACAGGAGAATCATATGCAGGCCACTACATTCCAACTATTGGCTATACTATTCATAAGAACAATCCTTCTGCTGATTTGAAGATCAATCTTAAGGGGATGATGATAGGGGATGGTTGGATCGACCCTGTCAGTCAAATTAACTATGGTGATTACTTATATCAAGTAGGTCTTATTGGTTACGACCAACGAGAGGAATTTTACTACTATCAAAATCTCTTTGTGAGCCAGGTGAATTCACAAAGCTGGTCGGATGCAGGTAAGTCTAGGACCACTATTTTGAATTTATTTTTCAAATATGCTGGAGTAAATGTGTATAACTATCTTCCACAACCTCCAGATGAGAGCAACTGGGATGAATTTATCCAGTTAACATCTACTCGGAAAGCAATTCATGTTGGAAACACTCCATTCAGCGATGAGTCTGATAAAGTCCTCATTAACATGATTGAAGATATGGTTCAATCTGTTAAGCCTCAGGTAGAAGCACTCTTGAATAACAACTATCCTATTGTCTTCTACGTCGGCCAAGTGGATGTCATCTGTGCCTATCCCATGGTCATCAACTTCTTGCGGTCCCTCAACTGGACAGGTCAACATATCTACCTTAATGCAACTCGCTCCAAATGGATTGAAGGTGCAGACATTGCAGGTTATAAGAAGGGACAACATCTCCTGTTTGATGTCCTGGTGAGGGATGCAGGTCATATGGTGCCTTCTGACCAACCCTTATGGGCCTACCAGCTAGTCAACAGCTTCACCACAGGACATGGTTTTGGTCAAGATTTTATTTCATAACTGAACAATCAACGCCAGTATGTAGTATGAATTTAATTTGTATATTAATTTAATAAATACCAATACCAACGTATTGATATAAAAATTGTTATTTTGTAACTCCGTTCTATATCCTGTTTTAGCGAAAGAAATACAATGTTGTACATATTTAATATAGTGACTGCTAGTATCTTATTACTAAAGTTTAACAACAAAAATTGTTATTAATTTGGATTTTTCCTAACAAGATACAGCTAAGATCAAACATTCATATTAAAAATATAATAAATACCTGTTCATTCTGAGCCTTCTATTAATCTCTAATCAGAGGGCACTCAATTGCTAGATTATTATTTATACACAAACTGAGTTTATAAGAGTGGAAGATTCAGAGTGTTTTGCAAGGTTTAGATAGAATAGAAAGAGTGTAAAGGGACTCTAAGTGCCAATTTTGGAGATGAATATTGTTTTGGTAGAGAATAAATTACTCATATTTGCAGATATACTAAATCAGCACTGAATATTTGAGGGTGTAGGGAGATGATTAAAAAGAGCTTATGGTTCCTATATATTTACTATTATTTTATGATATTAAAATGATAACACCTATACTCACGTACTGTGTTATCATTTTACGTGAGTAATGCACAAAAGTGGTCAAATACATTTCACACTTGAAAGTTTATTACTGGCTTATTTTAGAAACATGCTGGGGTCAGTATATATGTAAATATCTCTCACAACCTTCAAATAAGAGCAACTAGGGCGATTTTATCCAGTTAACACCTACTAGGAAAGCAATTCACGAGGGAACTACTCCATTCGGCAATATGGCTTATAAAGTTGGCGATAACATGATTGAAGATATGATTCAATTGAATAACAACTATCCTATTGTCTTCTACATCGGCCAAGTGGATGCCATCTATGCCGATTCCACGGTCATCAACTTCTTGCGGTCCCTCAACTGGACAGGTCAACATCTCTCCTAATGGATTGAAGGTGCAGACATTGCAGGTTATAAGAAGGGGCAACATCTCCTGTTTTATGTCCTGGTGAGGGATGCAGGGTATTTAATTGGATTTTTACTACACATAAGATTACTATATACACAGGATCACTTTTATAGCCAGACTCTGAAATTTTTCGTTGTTATCGAAATAATTTACTAATATTCCCTCTCACAATAAGGCCATCTCAATCAGTTAACCATATGACTATTTATGATTTTTTAGATAACAATGTATAACTCAGAACAATGAATCGAAAGGGTTTCAAATTTTTCTTTAGATATTAATACTTGATTGTACAATTTTTGTGTTGATTTTCATTGAACTTTTGAAAAATATCAACAGTTTTAAATATTAAAAATACCAAAATAAAATATATTGCTAATTGTATGAAAAAGTCTATGAACAATTTACTTAGTTATTCAAAGTTTAAAATATCGGCCCTAATAAGATATTTGCCTAATTTTATAAATTTGTTTGGTAGATAACCGAGATGGAAAAGTTCTTGTAAATTTTTCAGACAACCAACAGTTTTTTTTTCCTTTTACAGGTTAAAATGTGGCTAATAAGATAAATTCTCACTTAGTAAAACTATGGTACACAATTTAGTAAGCTTAAAAGTTTACATTCCAGAATTTTCAATTAATCATGCTGTTTACAAAATTAATACGTTAGCTGCCATCCCTAATATAAGTAAGTATTTTTATTTAAATTGCCAAAAAGTTTTATGAAAATGTTTAAAACAATGTAACTAACAACTTTGTAACTAACCAAAAACTTTGAAATTTCCTCTGTAAATAGTATGATGCTTGCAGTACAATAAAGTGTGGTCGGTTTCTTTAAGAAAGCAGGACCAGTCAAGTAACAATAAAGAAACCAAAAGGTTGCTGAGCAAAAATGTTGGGTATAGTGGCCCGACGGCATCTACCTAAGACAACGAGCTGTCGGGCGTACTGTTAGCTGACACAGCAGCTAAAGTGTTAAACAAACCACTTCGATAAATTTTCCACATTTATTAAACAAACATTCATGACAATTTTAGACACTTTAAATTGAACTAACAGATTTGAAGGAATAGTATTACAAGCGTGCTTCGAATCAAATGTCATTGCCATTCAATACGGCAACCCTGCATTTACCATCGCTCACCATGACAGGAAATAATGCATATGTCCATAACATAAAATTAAACGAAGAAAACAGTAGCGAGACTGGATTTTTCATAGTTCTTGGTTTAGTAAGCACTAAAATTAAATAAGCTTCTTATCACTAAATAATAAAACTTATATTGGATATATTTCTATTAAATGTCTAAAATCACTGTCAATGTATATTATTGTGTTTATGCAGATGTTTTAAAATGGATTGAGGATGATTTTAAAACATTAAACCGAAATATATCCAAAATAAGTTTTATTGTTTATTGATGAAGAGCTTATTTAATTTCAATGCTTACTACTAATGTATTACACCATCACAAAGAATGACATACCATAAAAATAGTTCTTAGTTTCTTAGAAAATAACCTTCAAACTCACACACTGAGTTACAAATAATTTCTGCGCCAACAGTAAGAGCCAAGCGATTCCGAAGGCTCCTGCTCAAAATTTTGGGTTTTTGAGCATATTTTTTATTGGGGGGGGGGGGAGCAGAGCCCTTAAATATTGTCTCTTCCAAAATTTAATGGTTTAATGTGACTTAGGAGATAAATACCTCTAGTTTGATACCCCACTTTTTGCTAGAAGTTGATATTGGTTCCATATTTTTTTTTTCTGCTAGAAGTTGATAACATGGGACGTTAGTTCGGGCAAACAACGCTGATTTTATAAGAGTTAATCTTATTCTGCAAAATAAATAACATTATACTGCTAAGTAACTATAGCAACACACACGAAAACCACGGTACCTAAAAAGGAATACAGTAGGTATCACGTGCATCTCACATGACGTCACATGTGCTAAATGGCAAAAATGAACACAAAAATACAGTTCTAATTCCAGTAATTACAATTCCAGCTGATAAGTAATAAATAACTTGCTTACTATTTAGCTGAATGCTTATATACGATTGGTAGTTTTACTTACCAGTATTTAATAGAATAAACAAATCAGCTGATTTCGTCCATACACAAGAAGTCTAGGAGCCTCTTGGGCAGAAATCAGAATTTTCCAAAGGTTGAGACCGGTGCCAATCATTTCTCGTGGTCGAAAACCCCAACAAAATTTAAAATCTTGGAGCCAAAAAAAGTTTGTCCGGACGTGGCTTTTTAATTATTCATTATTCATTTCTAAGATGCCAATCATAGAGATATGGGCGAATATGAGTGTGATGAGTGAAGATGAACGAGTGTAGTCATTGTCACTATCTGAGTTCAACTTACCTCAGACAGGACTATTTATTAATAACTGGGGCAATTGTGGCACCCACAGCTTTACGTGGAATCTGAACCATGTAGTGTTGGGCTGATTTTCAGCTAACTGATAAGTCTAACACTCAGTTCTCTCCCTTATACAACATCTGAACCCTGACTACCATCCAACATGGACACTCCAGACTTCTCTAGTAGTGTCCACGGCGATGGCAACCATTGAGGGGACGCCGTGTCGAAATTAAGAGAACCGAGCTTGGAACCTATTGCCAACAATCTCCCAAACACTTTGTTCCCAAGTAGCTGGGTTGCTTTAGATGATAAGATTAATTAATGTTCTGTTGAAGGAAAAATTAACCAGAAATGTATCAGCGTTCTCACACAACATGGCATTTTTCTACTTACATATCCATAAAGAAACCTTTTTGATAGTAATTATTCATCTTTAATTGATTCTAAAGCAACAATGCAACAGTAACAAAATAGTAGTAAATGTGTCTAAAACTACATACATTATTTGTCTTCACACAGTAACAACTTTGACACATATATAACTGTTCATGAAAATGTTTGCATTAAAACTATGTATTGCATATGACAGTAAAAATTGTATGTTTTAAAACTTTAATTAGTATATTTGTATTAGTATACTTGTGTTGATCAAAATCTGCTAAGGAGAGTGCATAGATATTATGTATGAATCTAAATATTGCAGATTTAAGATTTGTTCACTTCTAATTATTTGTGAAACACCTTAAATGCATATGTACATTTAAGATCATACCTAAATCATTGCTGAGAGGTACTTTTCAAAATATAATAATCAAACTTTGAAATCACGTAAAAGCAATAAATTGCACAATTTTTTGTTTGAAGAAAGGTGGGATATACCACTTAATCTTTGTTAGAGAGTCAAGTTATTTTTGTAAAATACATTTTTTTTATTCAAAGTGCTGAAAGTTTCCTATCACAAACACTGCCAACTCTAGAATGAAAACAAACACCAACATGAGTTTGGAACCGGACATTGTATAATGGGAGCAATTCCCAGGTCAGAAGTCTTTGGTAAAATAAAATATGAATCTTTTGTATTTCTAGAGCCTATATATTTGGGTCCAAAATGATTAACCTCTGTTTGTACAAAAATATAAGTAATTTGGAAAAAATATCACTTATCTAAAAAATTAGCTTTTAAAAATGAATAATGCTAATGGTCATATTAAGAATACAGTCGACTCACGATAACTCGCTCATGGGAATGCCTTATTTTTTGAGTTATGTATATTTCTACTTGTGAATACTTACAGTAAAAGAGTTTACTCTGATTCAAATTCAACTTAAGAAGGTCACAAACAAATTTTATATAAAGAGGAATTAGTTAAATAAATTTCGAGTCACAGAGGTAAAGCGGCGATGAGTTGCCTTACAACTATTACACTTTAAGTTATTCTAATATGTGTTTAGGTTAATACTATAATACTTCATATACAATTGCAAAAAGAAACAATTAATAATTATTACAAACCATGAAAAAACTTAATTTAGTTAGCTGTAAAAAGTCTGTAATTTTCTTTTGCTTCAAGTTTGCAGCAAGTTGTGTATCTATCATATTTTCAATTAAAACCATAACAGAAAACACACGGTCTGGTACATCACTTGCGTGTTCAAAGAAGGTACGTAGTATGTGAACAGCACTTTTGGCCTCCTTAGTTGTGATGTTTGATAGTTCTTCGACATCATCATCTTCTTGGTCTGAAGCACTGTCATCAACTTATAATGATGCTACAATATCATAATCAGATTAAGTTCCCGTGACTGTTTTGCCCTTGTCAACAAGTAAAAAGTCCTCAAAAGTAATATCTTTTTCTATCAGAGGCAGACTAGTGTGTATCATGCCCCATGGAACCTCTACGTTGGGATCTAATTCCCCTTTATTGTCAATAACATCTTTATCTAATGGGTTGGGAATGGAAAATCAACATACTTTAAAAAAGTTTGCTTGGTCACGTTTTTCCATGATTTTTCAACGAATCTAATAGCCTGTAACAGGTTAACAGAGGACTATTGGCCCTGTTCAATGTCTGAAATAAATTTTCATACAACTTCAGTTCTAAACAACACCATGAAATTTGTCATAATGCACTGATCTAAAAGCTGAAGTTTTGAATTCGTGTTAGGTTGTAGAATGTGTACATTAATCCATTTAAGAGGAGTGATGACGGTGTGCACACAGCAGTTATCTAAAAATAAGATTATTTTATGCTTCTTTTTCCCCCATTTGCTTGTCTAATTTTTTTATTAATCCAAGATGTAAATAGATCAGCATTCATCCATGTCTTCTTACTCACTATATAGTCAACTGGGAGTGACTTTACACCAGCGAAACATCTGGGGTTTTTCTGATTTACCTATAAACAGGGGCTTTAATTTTTCTTCACCTGACATTTGCTATAAGCAAAAGCGTAATGTGGTCTCTGCTGTGCTTACCATCATCTCAGAACTCATAAGTCTTCAATTCAGGCAGGTTGAAACACGCTAGTTTACTCCAGTGGTTTTTCAAGTTATCACTTTCAAAAACAAAACTTCAAGTTATAGATGTAAACTTCGACTGCTATAGGTAATAATTCAAAACATTTTGCCTACTGTCATTCAAGTTACTGAGGTAATTACATTGTCCCTATGACTTATAGAAGTAAATGTTTACTTCAAGCTATCCACCGCTTTGTTTTTGACTTAGCAAGGTTTTCTGAAGGGAACAGAATATTATTCGAGTAAATAAGGATTTTGAGTTACCAAAGTTCGAGTTATAGGGAGTCGACTGTATTAAGGTAAAATTGTATACTTGCATAAGAGACAACTATGTTAAATTATTTAATGTTTTAGTAAGAATAGTACATTGTTTTGAGTTTGACATAAACTTTATTAATGAATGTGTCAATAAAGATAAAATAATTAACTGAATTGTAGATGTTAAAACATGTATTTATAATATTTACAATCTTGTTACAATCTTTAGTTCTCACACATCATAATTTTGACGGCCATTATTTTATATTTCCTTTTTTATTACTAGAACAAATTTGTTGAATAATTTTTTTCTACTACTTTTTGTTACTAAAGAGTTACTTTTTGTTACTAAAGAGTACTAAAAGGTATTTTGTAACATTTAACACAACAAATTATTAATTATATAAAATAAATTACCTCTGTCAACAGTTCAAATTTGTTGTGATGTGTATAACGATCGTTTCAGCATAATTATGCCCTCTTCAGATACAATGCCACAAAGGTTTCAATGAACTTTATAAAACAAAAACAGTATAAATTGACATTTTAAAAATATATAGAAAGATGTGTATTGTCATAACAATTACGTTATTCCAGGTGTAGTGGTGTTATCAACTGTCCTTTGTTTCCTTGGTGTTGTTTTTTGACTTAAAATAGTATTAAAAATAAAATGGGATTTAAACTGTAATTTATCATTTAAAATATTTTCACTGTAGTTTTTTAGAGTATGCGCTTTGTATATCTTGTATTCTTCAAGAGTATCTAGTTTATTTCCTTTTCTACATGTGTGTAGAATTTGTAGGCCAATATTCAGATCACTAATATCAAGGTTTGTGTCAACCAGATGCTGGGCGAATGTTGATTTTTGTTTGTCTGTTTTCGGGTTAGGATGGTGTTCTTTATATCTGGCTTTGAATGAACGCATTGTTTTTCCAATATAAATGCTTGGACAACTACCACATTTAATTTTATATAACACCTGATTTGTCATCTTTTTTCAATATCTTTTTTGGTGGTATTTAATTGATTGAGGGTCTTATTATTTGTTTTGAAAGCTAGTTCAATTCCATGTTTTTTTTCAATTCTTTAGATAAAAATTACATATTTTTTGTAACGTGGCTCTACATTATTTTGTTTTTGTCTATTTCTTTGTTTTGTTATGAGTCTGTCAACATCAATTATTAATCCAGTCTCGAGAGTATAAGTTTTGCTCAACTCTTGACTCACAAAATGCATCAAAACAATGGCAACATTAGTATAAAGCATTTACTATATTCTAGAATTAAACTAAGTGCCTGATGACGAGAAATATTTTGTTCTGTTCAACTTTTTGTCTGATAATGATTAATTATGAATTCATAAAAGAATATAAGTCCTTTTCAGATGCAATAAAAATCTTGGCTTCTGAAAATAAATAATATTGATGTTGTAATAAGAATATTATATTAAAAATGTATATTTGCAAAAGAAAAAAAGTTGTTCATTACTGAACTTTTAAAAAGTTAAAAACTTTAGTTTTAGTTGAACGTTTTGGATTATTTAAATAAGAGCTATAAAATTTAGCTATACTAGTAATAAATTTACCTTAATATTAAAACCTACATAGGAAAATAGAAAATTAAACAATTTAGTATATTATAAGAAGTTGTTAGTTTGAATTAAATTAAATTTATAGATAATAAATATGAAACTTTGGTATTGTAAATAATTATGTTTATAATATAGGCATGTGTAGAAAACTAAAATAAATGTATTCTTTTTTAATTAAGTAAAACTTTTTAATTGCCTTTTTCTGTTGGATTTATCACATTTTATGTTGAATAGTTTTGATTGTAAATAACTATAAAAATCAATAATGTTTTTTTATTGTCTTCAACGAATGTCACGGACACGTGCCACAAGGGCCGCATTTGTTATCAGTGATCATAAAAACTCTGACTGCGCCTAATATGAATCTTTTCACTGTGTAACATGTTTTGTTCCAGAAATAAAATAAATTTACTGCAGTTGGTTATCTTTGGAAATGAACTATTTTTGTTATATGCTACGGTATTGTAAATAAATAATCTTATTAGCTCTTATTACCCTTATTTTTTTTCTACTGATTGGCTCTTGGCTCTCCTCAGTGCATTCGTAGCAGTAATCTTCCAACAGTACAATGAACAAGTTTAGTTTATTTCTGTATCTTTCCCTTCTGTTAATCGTTTAATTTTTTTTTTTTTTTTACACTGAAAATTCGAACATTACAAATTCCAGAAGGAGTTGATCCCAGAAAACCTCTTTTCTTGACTCCGCTAATTAAATTTGGGAAAATTCATGAAGCTCAGCATTTTTCCAAGGTGAAGCCCAATATCGGCAATATCACCAGCTACACAGGTTACTTCACCACCGACAAGAAATGTGGCAATCATTTGTTCTTCTAGTTCTTCCCAGCTCAGCAAGATCCAGAAACTGCCCCTCTTCTTTTTTGGCTTCAAGGAGGACCTGGGGGATCATCAATGTGTGGGCTGTTTACTGAGTTAGGACCATTGAACTCTTTCCTGATGGTTTGCAAACAAGACAAGGGCGAGCCGGTGGCCGAGTGGTCTATGGCGTCAGGACTTTGAGCTTGAGTTAGAGATAGCGCTGGTTCGAATCCGGCCTAGACCGGAAGATTTATCAGTAATATTCACCTTCTACTGTACTGGTTCGCCCCCTTACTCTGTCTGATTCAAGTTCCTCGCATAGATCAATAGTAAAGTAGAGAAGGAGGTTGCCCTCTCCTTAAAAAAAAATTCTTGAAATGTTGTTCCATTCATGGAATGGAATGGAAAAAACAATGAATGGAATGTAAAGAACAACTTGCTGTACATCGACCAGCCAGTGGGGACAGGCTACAGCTTCACAGAGAAGGAGTGTTATGCTAAAAGTCAATCAGACGTAGCAGAAAACTTATATCCTGCACTTATTCAGTTTCTGAAGCTATTTCCTAAACTGCAGAAAAATAATTTCTTCATAACAGGAGAGTCATATGCAGGCCACTACATTCCAACTATTGGCTATACTATTCATAAGAACAATCCTTCTGCTGATTTGAAGATCAATCTTAAGGGGATGATGATAGGGGATGGTTGGATAGACCCTGTCAGTCAAATTAACTATGGTGATTACTTATCGACCAACGAGAGGAACTTTACTACTATCAAAATCTCTTTGTGAGCCAGGTGAATTCACAAATCTGGTCGGATGCATATGACTCTTGGTCCAGTATTTTCAATTTGTTTGATACATATGCTGGAGGATAACTATGTATAACTATCTTTTACAACCTCCAGATGAGAGCAACTGGGGTGAGTTTATCCAGTTAACATCTACTAGGAAAGAAATCCATGTTGGAAACACTCCATTCAGCGATGAGTCTTATAAAGTCTAAAACAACATGATTGACGATATGGTTCAATCTGTTAAGCCTCAGGTAGAAGCACTCTTGAATAACAACTATCCTATTGTCTTCTACATCGGCCAAGTGGATGCCATCTATGCCGATTCCACGGTCATCAACTTCTTGCGGTCCCTCAACTGGACAGGTCAACATATCTCCAAATGGTATGAAGGTGCAGACATTGCAGGTTATAAGAAGGGGCAACATCTCCTGTTTTATGTCCTGGTGAGGGGTGCAGGGTATTTAATTGGATTTTTACTATACATAAGATTACTATATACACAGAATCACTTTTATGGACAGACTTTGAAATTTTTCCTTTTGCTGATTTGAAGATCAATCTTAAGGGGATGATGATAGGGGATGGTTGGATAGACCCTGTCAGTCAAATTAACTATGGTGATTACTTATATCAAGTAGGTCTTATTGGTTACGACCAACGAGAGAAATTTTACTACTATCAAAATCTCTTTGTGAGCCAGGTGAATTCACAAAGCTGGTCTAATGCGTCTCACACTCTAAGGATTATCCACGGCTTATTTGACAAATATGCTGGAGTAAATCAGTATAACTCTCTTCCACAACCTCCACCTAAGAGCAACTGGAAAGAGTTTATCCAGTTAACATCTACTCGGAAAGCAATTCATGTTGGAAACAGTACATTCAGCGATTTCTCTTTAACAGTCTACAATCACATGATCGAAAATCAGTTTCAATCTGTTAAGCCTCAGGTAGAAACACTCTTGAATAACAACTATCCTATTGTCTTCTACGTCGGTCAAGTGGATGTCATCTGTGCCTATCCCATGGTCATCAACTTCTTGCGGTCCCTCAACTGGACAGGTCAACATCTCTACCTTAACGCAACTCGCTCCAAATGGTATGAAGGTGCAGACATCGCAGGTTATATGAAGGGGCAACATCTCCTGTTTGATGTCCTGGTGAGGGATGCAGGTTAAATGGTGCCTTCTGACCAACCCTTATGGGCCTACCAGCTAGTCAACAGCTTCACTACAGGACATGGTTTTGGTCAAGATTTTATTTCATATTTCAACCGTCGATACCAGGATTTAGAATAAATAGCATTTTTACCTTTTTTTATAAATACCAACATATTCATATAACAAAAATTATTCTTTGCAAATCTTTTTCATTTCCTGTTTAGGATAAACTAATTCAAAGTTTTTCAGATTGTTTAGTATTATACTATTATTTATTTATTTTTATTTATTCTTAAGACGCCGACCGTCAAGATATAGGCGAATATGGATTTCGAATGAGTGTGATAAGTGTAGATGAACGATTGTAGTCAGTCATTGTTACTAGATATGATAGCTAAGCGAATACTATCAGATGAGTTTGACTTAGCTCAGAATAATCTTGTAACATAAACTTAAGAAATACTGGTATCTAATTGGATTGTTACTATATGATTACACTATTTTGAATTCAGTCCATAATTAAGATTTTGTTTTGCCTAATTTTAAATATAATCTATATTGAATTCCATCCTAGACAACAGAATTGTCAAAACATCCCTCTCACAATATGGCCTATCGCAATTATTATTGATCTATTTATGGCTTTCAGATAAAATGTTAAAATTCACAGTTTTAAAATTTTATATACTTTCTATAGATAGACAATAATGCCTACTTGCGCAATGTTTACATTGATTTTTATTAAACTGTTTAAAAAACAACAAATGTTTTTTTTTTTGTTAATAAATTTTCACAAAATCACCAATAAATAAAACTTTTTTCGAGGCCTTTCGCCAGCAAAGCTGGCATCATCAGGCAACACAAATTTTTATTTGGTTATAAACAAAACAATACAATAATTAATTTGGAAAACATATGTAAATAATTAAAAGAATTGTAAAATTGTAAACATATGGTAAATTACTAATAATATATAATATATATATATGTAAAAATGTATATATTAGAGTGTATAATTTTGTATAAAATGTGATGATAATAAACGAGAATTTTGAATAGGCCCACTTTCATTATTCATTAAAGACGAATCACTTTTGTTAATAAAATAGGTTTCCCAGGCATTTAAATGTTTTGAAGATGAAACTGATTTTATTATTTTTGAATTTTCTTTTGTGATGCTATGGTTTGTTGTTAGGCAATGTTTAGCAACTGCTGATTTTTCTTCTCTATTAAATTTAATATGTGAATAATGTTCTTTAAATCTTATTTTTAAATTTCTCTTAGTTTGTCCTATGTATTTTTCTTCACAATTGTCACAATTAATTAATTTCATAAATTCCAGATAGATTTTCATTTTTAATTTTGTCTTTAGGATTATTTAATTTGTTTTTTAATTTGTTAACAGTTTTGAAGGAAGGAATTATGTTTGTATTTTTCTTGAAGGAATGTTGAATAGTTTTTGATAATTGTTTATTAAAGGTAAAACTTGCCCAGTAATTTTCTTCTTTTTCTTTTATTTCTAACAATGTAGTTCTTGATTTTTTAATCTTTTTCTTAGTAGATTTATTTAACATATTATCAATCAATGTAGGATTGTAACCGTTGTAAATAGCAATATCTTTTATATATGAAAGTTCTTTTTCAAAATTTTCTTGATTTAAGGGTGTGTTTATTAATCTATAAATCATACTATGGAATGCAGCTCTTTTTTGAGCTGGAGGATGATATGAATCATTAGTGATGAATCTGTTTGTATGCGTTGGTTTTCTATAAATATCAAAATCAAGTTTCAGAGAATTTGGGCTTCTTGCAATTAATATGTCTAAAAATGGTAATTTAGAATTAGATTCAGATTCATAAGTAAATTTTATTGTTGGGTAAAAAGAGTTCAATTGATTAAGAAAGTTTTTTAAATTTTGATTTGTATTAAATACTGCAAATATATCGTCAACATATCTAAACCAATATTGAGGAAAATATGGTAATGTTTCTCTGGCTTTTATTTCAAAATTGCTCATGAATGTGGAGTCAAATATTCAATTTTTGAATGAAAATAAGAAAAATGTCATTAGAACAGATATCGAATCTACCATAGTAAATATGAAACAAACAAAAGAAAACAACCAATTGGAAAAACAAAATCATAACACAATATTGTCATTAAAATCCAAAGACGTATTCTATCTAAAAGCTGATAAAAGTAATGCTTTTGTTATATTGAACAAAACTGATTATTTTAGTAGAGTAACGAACATGTTGAATTCTGGTCCCTACACAGTCATCAATAAAAACCCTTTACCAAAATTTATTTCATGTACAATTAATTCTTTGAAACACTGCAAAACGTTGATAAATCCAGATCTAATTAAACATTTACATATTTCTAATCCTTCCATCCCACGACTGTACTGCTTACCTAAAATTCATAAACCAGGAAAAAATATGCGTCCCATTGTAAATTCAATAAATGCTCCAAACTACAACCTATCAAAATGGTTAACACAAAAGCTAAAACAACTAGATCCTTTTCCATCTTTAGCCATCAAAAATAGATACGAATTTATAAACTGTATAAAAGATTTAGAAATACAAGAAGATGAAATAATGATTTCTTTTGATGTTTCTTCTCTATATCCGAATGTTCCTCTAAAAGAAACAATAAAATTATTTGAAAATGGTTTACATCAATCAATTTATGCAAAGAAGAAAGAGAAGAATATTTGATATTGGTTAACACCTGTATGAACCAAAATATATTTCAATTCAATGATAAATTCTATCAACAAACAGAAGGTACTGCAATGGGAAATCCACTGTCCTGTTTTGTAGCCAACCTATTCATGAGCAATTTTGAAATAAAAGCCAGAGAAACATTACCATATTTTCCTCAATATTGGTTTAGATATGTTGACGATATATTTGCAGTATTTAATACAAATCAAAATTTAAAAAACTTTCTTAATCAATTGAACTCTTTTTACCCAACAATAAAATTTACTTATGAATCTGAATCTAATTCTAAATTACCATTTTTAGACATATTAATTGCAAGAAGCCCAAATTCTCTGAAACTTGATTTTGATATTTATAGAAAACCAACGCATACAAACAGATTCATCACTAATGATTCATATCATCCTCCAGCTCAAAAAAGAGCTGCATTCCATAGTATGATTTATAGATTAATAAACACACCCTTAAATCAAGAAAATTTTGAAAAAGAACTTTCATATATAAAAGATATTGCTATTTACAACGGTTACAATCCTACATTGATTGATAATATGTTAAATAAATCTACTAAGAAAAAGATTAAAAAATCAAGAACTACATTGTTAGAAATAAAAGAAAAAGAAGAAAATTACTGGGCAAGTTTTACCTTTAATAAACAATTATCAAAAACTATTCAACATTCCTTCAAGAAAAATACAAACATAATTCCTTCCTTCAAAACTGTTAACAAATTAAAAAACAAATTAAATAATCCTAAAGACAAAATTAAAAATGAAAATCTATCTGGAATTTATGAAATTAATTAATTGTGACAATTGTGAAGAAAAATACATAGGACAAACTAAGAGAAATTTAAAAATAAGATTTAAAGAACATTATTCACATATTAAATTTAATAGAGAAGAAAAATCAGCAGTTGCTAAACATTGCCTAACAACAAACCATAGCATCACAAAAGAAAATTCAAAAATAATAAAATCAGTTTCATCTTCAAAACATTTAAATGCCTGGGAAACCTATTTTATTAACAAAAGTGATTCATCTTTAATGAATAATGAAAGTGGGCCTATTCAAAATTCTCGTTTACTATCATCACATTTTATACAAAATTATACACTCTAATATATACATTTTTACATAAATATATATATATTATATATTATTAGTAATTTACCATATGTTTACAATTTTACAATTCTTTTAATTATTTACATATGTTTTCCAAATTAATTATTGTATTGTTTTGTTTATAACCAAATAAAAATTTGTGTTGCCTGATGATGCCAGCTTTGCTGGCGAAAGGCCTCGAAAAAAGTTTTATTTATTGGTGATTTTGTGAAAATTTATTAACAAAGAAGAATACCAATATCAACTCAATCTGAAATTTACAACAAATGTTTTGATTATAAAAAAAAAAAAAAAACTTATTGTAGTTGTCATATATTATCCATGTATTACTATTGTACTGCACTGTTATATAATATAAAATACTATTGTGAGAGTTTCATCTTCCTTCATACTAAAAAATGGATTGGAAAGTAAGACATATATTTAAGTACCTTATCCAACTTTACTATCATTAAATATTTTTGTTAAGGATATTGAAAAAAAATGTGAGTAACATGGATTAATTACATTGTTTTGTGTCTAGGTAAAATTAACGTAAGAGCTTTTTTCACTCTAAGTACATGGAGTATGAAGACATTTATTTGTGTGTTCGAAGTACTACACTACAGGTCTAACAAGGATCTTGGGCCAGAGATAAACAGTATATAAAAAGATTAATGTGTGGCGGACTCAGCTGACTAGTGGTAGAATAATCGACTGGTTTTAAAAACCAACCAACTATTGGTTATTTTTCCTGTTAGTTGATTATTTTCATCAAATTAATAATGGACCAACTTCTGGCTAATATTAATCTTTCTGTTGATTAACTACAGTAATATAATACTACTCTGTCTGTAAATGAGACTAATATTAGTTAATTCATCACCAATATTAAAATATAATTGAACATAAACTAAATGAAAACCAGTTCACAATCAGAATCTACCTACAACAAAAATTGTTTTATGCTAGTAATGTAGTGAAATTTTCTTTGCATTGACAATATCTTTTTAAAGCAACATATCATTTTAATTTAGAAACAAAATAAAAACAGCTGATTCCATTCAGAAAAGACCATAAGTTAATACATTGTTGTTTTGTACTAAACGGGCTATTTGCTACCATTTGTTTATTTACTATAAAAATAGAGGCTATACCTTAATCCCACTATACCACACAATACTTTCCCTCTCACACATATTGCTTCAGCTGCTGTACAGTAACAGGGGAAAATCCATATGGGAACTTTAAAAACCATGAGTACAAAAATAGCATTGAAAATGCTTGTCTTTCACTATGCTAAAAGCTTTAGGAAGCATAAAGCATGTCTTGAATCTAGGTTTTATTTATTTATTTATTTTTTTTTTTTATTACTTAGATATTTCAAGCATTCAATATGAACTAACAGATAGTTAAAATAATTTGTAATGATTAGTTTATTTATAAATTAAAAAAAAAACTCACCCATAACTCCGAGCTGCTGAGGTGACAGCAACGTGACATCTCCTGGAGCTATTCCAGGTAATGAGCCTGAGGCAGCGGAGAGTCGGTCTGAGAGAACAGAAAGAAGTGAGGCTTGGCGGTGAAGGCTGCGAATGCTAGGACTCCCGCTGCGTCTTGTACTTGCTTGGCTGGATCCATCTGCTCATAAAATCAAGAAAAATTATTACAAAACTAATTATTTTGTATGAAAGAACAGAATTGTGTATTTGACCGCCAAATGAACTACTGTATATTATTTGGTCTATTATATTCACACCAAACATTCTTCTCACAAAATGATTTTAGGATAGGTCAAAAGGCTCTATGCCAGGAATTATTACGAGGGTTGTCCATAAATATATTTATTCTTTAAACGCCTATCGTTAGAATATGGGCAAATACGGATTTCATATGAGTGTGTTTAGTGTATATAAGCGAGTCATTGTTACAAACTAACGCCGACTATTCCCTAGAAAGTGTCATTAATTAATAACACAAAGACAAATGAACAGTTGGTGGTTATCAGCTGATCCATTTCAAAATTCTAGAATCTGACTCTAATTAAGGTCTCCTACAAGCTCTTGTTGTGACAGAGCAAGCTAGCGTAAATCAGACAACAGCACCAAAAAGGCTTACATAATGAGACGCTGCAGCGTCTTTACCACAAAATGGAAGGGGGCTACAGCGTCTTTTGCCAGGTGGAGTGTTAAAAAGAATAGGTGATAGGCCATCTCCTTGTCTTACATCTGTCCTAACTTTAAAGCTTGCTGAATATTCATTTTTAATTTTTACCTTACATTTGCTATTCTTGACACTGAGCTTTGTTAACTGAATTAATTTTCTGGATATCCTAAAGGTTACCATTTGTTCCCACACTTTTCTCTGTTTAGACTGTCATAGGCTTTGCTACAGTCAACAAATAAACCAAAGAAATGTTTATTAAATTCACAGTATTTTGAAGCAGCTTGTTTGAGTATGAATATCTGGGCTGTGGTAGATCTGCCTTTTACGAAACCTCTTTGGTGTTCTTCTACAATCTTAGTAGTGTAACACTGGTCAAAATGTTGATAACGGAGAAGGGCCTCTGACAGGTTTTTCAGGATTTGAAAAGTTGTGTTACATTATTCTTGTTCAGTATAAACCACAACATTCGTTATGGTAGAAACCATTGTATACCAAAATTGGTTTAGAATAATTGATAATTTTGGAATTTGCAACTATTTCTAAGGCCATTCATGTGTTTAGTGTTTATGGAGGATTTCTCTGGTAAGACTAATGTATTGAACAGGCCAGTGTTGGCTCTGGAGTTGATAGATTAAGTTGGTTGAGTCACAGATGTGGTTTCCAGGTATCTTGTTAGATAGGCAAGGTAGGTTAAGCTAATGGAGCTAGTACATGATGTGGCTAGGAGTTGAATATGACAGATTTTGCAAAATCTTTTTAGTTGCCAGGAATATAAACAGGTAATTGCTGGACTTTAGAACAGATCAAGTTGTCAGTATCAGGTAACTTAGGAAGGGCTGGGATTTGGCAGAGGTTTTTGTTTTGTCTAAAAGTGAAGGTTTTTCCAGGAGATCCTTGGTATGAGAGGTTACCCTACTAACCTTATTAAAAACCAATCCGTTTAGCCCAGTTCCAAAACCAACCTCAATCCAGAAGTGGGACCCGATGCTTACCCTTTATTTGTCACCAATTACCACCATGGCCTACAGAAACTTAACCACATCCTGAACTATGCCTTCAACATCTTAAAAGCTTCCCCCATACCAAGGATCTCAATGTAAATTGGTTAGATACTGTAAAGGAGCATTTTTCTGAATTGGAGATCTTAATTGTTTTTGCCAGCTTATATATGAAACGGTGGTTCATGTCAGACAAATTAGCAGCCAATTACCTACTCCAGGCTCACACCAGAAGCCGTTATGAAAATACTTTTCCCTGTTACAGGTCGGAACTATTTATAAATAAACCATCGTGATGCAAGAATTAAATTCTTCTATTAACTCTCTAATAATTTAAGAAAATAAAATAAATTTAATAAATGTAAAACCAATTAAAAATAGTAGGCCTACTTAGTCTTGGCAATTAGCTTGTTTTGGGACACTTTTAACATATACAAATTTTAAAATAAATCCACCAGAAAAAGTAACATTAGTAGTCTAACAGACCTATAGCCTATATAAAGTAACATTAGTAGTCTAACAGACCTATAGCCTATATAAAGCATATTTTAATAGTACACAAAAAGTTCAAGCATAAATTCAAACCGAACATTAATGGACAAGGAAAATTGTATAAATTTCATCAATTTAACATACAGAGTGGGGAAAAAAAATATGAAAACACTGTCACAACTTTTGTATAACTTCACTTGTAAAAGTGAAATTTTGTACATGATCATTGTTAAACAAGGAACACACTTTTTTATGCCATTGGTGATGTTTCATCTTTTCAGGGAGACAGCCCATGAGGAGTTGAACGAAAATCTTCAACATAAGCCTAGATCTAGTTTGGTATCAAATAAAAGCTCTATTCAATAGAAATTAATTACCGCAAACCAGACTTTGAGAGATTTATCCTTTCCAGAGTAGTGATCATTTGAATTTCAAAGTAACTAATTTGAACAATATAATTTCTCTGCTATTTAATGGTTTCAAGTCAATTATTCTGATAAAAAATCATACTTTATGGAATACATTACTCAAAAAAATTCAATTATAAAATTATTTATGGAAAAAATAAAGTTGTTGTTAAAGTGTTTCCATATTTTTCCCTACCCTGTACAGTTGTACTATACTTATTTATCCACCATTATCCAGAATTGATTTTCAAGTTAATTTAAAACTATAGCTCAGTAAAAAAGATTACTTTTTCCTCAATGATACATGTGTCAAATCTATTAAATGCAATTGTCTCATAATACTTAAATCTTACAAACTCCATCAAAGCCTGAGGCATGGATTGCATCGCAGCCCAAAATATCATCAACGCCTCAGGGGTTGAAGTTCAGCAGTTGTATGAATCGATCGCTTCTCGGTTGAATACCAGTTGTTAAACTTATTTAGAAGTGCAAACAAAAGCCAATGCAATACTGTTTCTTTTTGTACTCTTTAGATTGATTAAGAATAATATTTAAAAACTTGCGTAATTTATATTCTTTTTCGTGTCAGCTAATTACGCTAGATGCTAGTGATGCATATGACAGGTAGTTCTGCAGCCGTATTTATATTTTCTAAAAGTTATACATCTATTATTGCAAATCATTTCAAAAGGCATGAAATTGTGATTATGAATATATAAATGTTGTCATGGACATGTAATTATAAATTATTTGTTTAATCATAAAATCTAAACATTACATTTGAAAAAGTTTGTTATTTATTTTTTTATATATTTTTTGTATGTTTACAAAATCAAAATTACTTTTATATTATGATTCTTCATTTTTTTCTGAAAAGAATGGTATATAAAAATATATCAAAAGAGTGTTCTAAATATTTTTAGTGATTATTTTCCTAAATGCTTACAAAACAGTCACAAACTTTGTGGTATTATAGGTGAAAATCTCCTGAGTGTTTAGGGTTAATAAATACCACACCATGCAAAAGGTTAATATTTCATCTTAGATTTGCAGTATCAGAATTAAAATTGTAGCTGGTACAGTTCATTATCATCTGAACCTTTAATCTTCATGGGTTGACATGTGTAACATTACCCATGAAGGTGTTTAATATTCAACATCTCATATACCACCAATTTCTCGATTCTTCAAATCAATTTCAAGGTTATTGATTCATTTAAAATTACAGACACAAAACCTAACAAACCCCACATAATTCTTAACAGAAGCTGGAGAAGGAAGAGTATAGGATCATGCTTTTGAATTCAGAATAGACCAGCTACTTGTTAAATTAGGCAAGGCGTTGCCTCAGTGATGCATACATAAACAGATCAGTTTATTCTATGGTACAAATGGATCCAATTCTTCAGTTCCAGTGAGTCCTGTCATCAGGGCCGCCCAGAGACTTTTGGTGGCCCAGGGCAAAGTTTAGCATGTGGCCCCTCCCTTCACCTCAAAATAAATTTCATTAATCTGATCGTCAATAAGATTCCTGTTCATGGACGTTTTCTCAGGCCTAGCTGCGAAGCTCCAGACAATTTTTGGTCTAATTGACATAAACTTTTGAAACATTTCCTTAAGTATTATCCCTACAATAACATCAACCTTTTATAATAAAACTGCTATTCTTTAATATATAGTACAAGTAAACGTCAAACAACACAAATATATTACAATATAAGCACAAAATGCACAAAAATATTACAATACAAGTACAATATGCACAAATATTATGGTGATCGATTTCGGTGAACTACGCTCACCTTCCTCAGACCAGGGGGATTCACAAATTTAAATTTATCTATTTAATATAATTTTAAATTGATTAAAATCAATATAAAATCACTGCATTTACTTACACATATGAAAATATTGTAACGTAACTATACAATAAGGTTGTATAGATGTAATAAGGTATATTGTAATAAGGATTACAACAAGACCAAATAATTAATTTTACTACCTCTAAAAGCCAAGAAAACAATGTTTCAGGTAATTGATAAGAACTTTTTTCTTTAAAAGATAAAATCATAAAAGTTATAGAAAACATTCCTATCAACAATGTATTAAAATATAAATGTGATACATTATCAGGTTTTTGAGTAAAACCCAGTGAAATCTAGTTAAAATTCCAGTACGTTTTTCTTTCCAACTATAATTGAAATTATTAACTTATAGGAAAATTTAAAAATTCTTATGTTATAACGCACAATTAAATAAGGAAAACTATTGTATGACTGGAGTTTTCATGTGCCTCTTAGTAAACAACCTTCAAACTCGGGTGCACATAATTTCTGCACCGACAGTAGCCACTGCCACAATCAGTTGCATTGTTGGGCGCAGCAGCCTTTCGATAGCCAGTTGAAAGGAGCCATCCTCGCCGATAATATTAGCTGTGGGTGAGGGAGGGAGGGGCCAATAAATTTGTATAGTCCACTTGTCTTTGCTAGCTAAAGAACAATCTTAGACTGAGAGTGACCAAATGTTCACGAAGTACAGACAACTGAGAGTTGAGGTTATGTTATTGTTTTCAAAACAGGTTGTAGACCACTGGGTACGTAGCTTATTGATTAACTTATAGGAAAACTTTTAGTTTTAATGTTAAAAATTATTAACTTATAGGAAAATTTAAAAATTCTTATGTTATAACGCACAATTAAATAAGGAAAACTATCGTATGACTGGAGTTTTCATGTGCCTCTTAGTAAACAACCTTCAAACTCGGGTGCACATAATTTCTGCGCCGACAGTAGCCACTGGAAAACTTTAACTGGAAATAATTATTAACGTTAAAACTAGTTGATACTCGTGAGTTGAAGTTTGTTTTTGTGCTCAACTTTAAAATTATTAAATTTTTATTTCACAGGCAAAAAAGGCATTTTGAAACAACTCAATTTTCTCAGCATAAAACACAGTGAAATTTGTGTTATCATGCGGGACACTATATCACTGATGTACATCACAGTGTACAGGTCCATACAGTGACAGTGGTATTGACCCTCCCGCTCAACAATACACTTAGACTACAGTGGTTTAATCATAGTTAATTTCACTTATCACGTAATAAACAATAAATAAATACTGAATTAATGATTACCTAAAATATAAATGGCTTACTCGCTCACCAGTGACAGTAAAAAATTATGAAATCAATTTTGATAGGTCTTAGATTTGTTATATTAATGTATGTCAACACAAATCAATCATACTATTTGTTTGGGAACAGCCCGTACGTGAGCATAAATGGTTTTGTAATCAAGAGCTACTTTATTGAATATGTTGAGAATACACCCCTGTTGCAGTTACAGTTTCAGGGTAAATTAAACCAGATAATAAAAGAGCTATAGCAAGTTAAATGTCACAAAACAAATATTATTAAAAAGGAGTTGTACATATCTGAACAATGATGAAGATATGTTAGCTATTAACGTTGTAATTTAAGAGCTCCTCTTTTTATTAAGATCTGCGTCATAATATCAAAGGTCTTTACAAACATCTATATCATAATAAGTAGTAAATTTTAAATGCCAAAGGAAACATAGTAGAGAGGAACTAAAAGAGACAATTAAGTTTGCATATACATACTCTGGTTGTGATGGTAGGTGAATCCGGATAGTACAGAACGTAACAACATTCTTATTTTCAGACAAGAATATGCCACATAATACCTCCCCCGATAGCATAGTGCAAGTGAATCATAAATAATAAAATTAAAAATAGTGCTTCATACACACATATTTTTGCACATCCGGTAAGTGAGTGGTGGTGTTGAATGCATATTACCAGACTTAAGTACCTAGAAATCTACTGTAATTTATTGGTTTACAATGCACCATCGTTAATTTATTCTTTTTGTACTGTAAAAATATATAATTTACTTTGCAGTACATTACAATACTACATTGAAACATTTATAGTATATTCTTATTGATTTAAATAAAACGAAATTACTGGGCCTAAACTTTAGCTTTTTGTTCTCTCAAAATCTGTATAAATCTGGAAATGGAATAGGAATAATAGCACCTTAAAGTAATGGAAAATTACAGTAGGTTATTAAGAAATTCAAAAGAATCCATTAAACTACAGAAATATCACTCTATAAAATACAACAATAACAAAATATTTCTTTACTGGACGACAGTAACCAAACAGACTGATGACTGACGAATGGCGATGCCAAGTAAGGAATACACACGACACAATCTTCATGACAATTAATTGAAGAACTCTTGCAGCCACGTTGTTACAACATTGTGCTATATTTTGCCTGCCAGGTTTTTTTAGTGCAAAACACTGTGACTTCTGAAATACGACTACTATTTCTTAAATGTAGTGCATTTATTGAAAAATTTGCTGATTAGTGCCGGGAAAGAGTGCAACGTTACCACGTTCGAACGGAGTGCCGCCACCTACTACCGGCTTTGAAACCAAGTTTGTAAGAACCTTTTATCGTAAGGACTTCGAATTTTTACTGGCATATTTATAATGTTTTTACTTTAATTTTGTTTACTTAGTTGATTGTATTGTTCTTAAGCTTCTACTTTTTTATCACGATTTTATTCATTTGCATATTTTAGCCCCAGGTTAAATGATCACTCGTGTTCACATTAAATAGAGCTATTACTTTGCTACGACAAGTCAAGGGATTTTCGATACACTAAGTCAATATTATTTATTTACACAAATAGAATTGGTAAAAAAACACACACACAAAATATGGTTAAAAGCTTAATCAATAAACCACTATAAAAACAAATAAATTCACAATCGCTGTATTATCTTAAGTTTGTAATAGTAATATATCATAACTACTGGTTTTTTAGGGATTACAATGTGACCATACAATTCATTTTCCTACTGCTAAAACCAAAATAAATTTGAATTTAGGAAAGGTGTTCACAAGCTACACGACTTTACACTTGTTTGCAAACAAGACAACTGGTGAGGGGCACAGGTGCAGTCACATATCAACCAGAGCGTTTGCTGTCATTCCACTATTCCGACCGCTGACAAACTTCAAAGACCAGTGTTCAACTAGCACCAAAAGGCTCCCTGGTTGCAATAAAACCAATGGTTTAGCTTGCAATAAAACTAAAACTGGAAGACTTATCTGGCCTAATATCACTTTTAATAAAATTTTTACAGGCATGAATCATTTCTTATCTAGTAGATTATTAAGTATTTTATTTTTTGTTGCATGACATGTGGCCCCCTCTGGACTAAGTTTGTGTGGCCCCGGGGCAATCTGCCCCTTTTGCCCCCCCTCAGGGCGGCCCTGCCTGTCATCCTCACAAAAATCTATGAAATAACTATAAAATTAATTTTACTATCAATATTTATTATTTTAAATAAAAATTAGTTTAGTTTTGTAACTTTTCTCTTAGTGTAAAAACAGTTTTAAATTTAAAATATGAACTCTAGATTTGTAGTTGGAATTATGTGCCTGATTTGCATGTGAGAAATGGGAATCAGTTGTACATTCCATCAATTACAGGTCTACAATGAAATTTAATAAATTATTTAGTAGCTTAACTCACCTTCATTTCCAGTTTGTCTACTTTTTGAGGCTTTAAGCGAGCTTTTCTTGCATACCGGAATGTACCGTCTTCTTCTAAAGTACCTGGCTAAAATACCCAGAGCTGCTATGCTTCCAAGTGATATAAACACCAACTGAAAAAACATTGGTTAGAATATATGAATTTGTGATAGAGATATTTACCAAATATAAAAACGCTTAATTATTTAAAGCTAGGTGTAACCTAAAGTACATAGCGTTACGGTTGGAGGATTTTTTAGTGGTGATTTTTCATAAACATGAATTTTCATGTGTGCATCTTATTGATAGAAATTTGAAAAACCCCATTTCTACTAAAATTAACAGCTTCCAAGCACAAAATCTTCATTACTAAATTGAACATATTAAAAAATGAGTATCTGAGATTGAGTTGAATGCAGTGGAAGTAACAAAACTTCTCTTAATTGATGTGTAATTTACTTACTTATTTCTTTATTCCTAGTAATAATACTTTTTGTCCCCAGTATAATACTCATGGGGTTTCTTTCCTAGAATAAATTAACTACCAGTATGAATAAACCTTCAGGATATACAACATTAAAACAATGTTTAAACCATAAAGGAAAACAATTTCTCTTTACAATCAAAAGATAATACCTCTTCAAAGATCCAGTGTAAATCATATTAGCCTAAACTGAAAAGGTAACTTAATACCTGTTATATATATAAATGTATGAAAGCTGTTAACTAATATATACTAGGGTTCAAGAACACTTACCGTGCATAAAGAACTTGGTTACTGAAACATTTAGCAGAAACCTAACTTTCTACACAAAATGGTGAAACTTGTTATTAGCAAAAAAACTGCAGAAGAAGTTTATGAAAAGCTACTGAAATAAAGAAGTATACCCAGAACATGAACTGGGACACAGGATTACCTATTATTTAGCTCCAGCTTTATATAGATTATTGCTAACAATCATACAACCATCAACTCATTACACATTAAAGGCACACATCCAACGACCTTACAGACCATCTTGTCATCGTTTGATGACAACAAATAAATGGTTCAAAGAATTGGCACAAACCTTCCCCCATATTAAAGACTAAAAAATCAAAACTTTGAAAATTACCAGTTTGATTCACAAATATATTTTTTGCCATAACTAAAATACTAGTGGTTTTTACTAAAATATTTTAAATTGTAATTCACATATTTCCTGAAAATGTAATCAAATTTGTTAAGAGCCATTTTTGAGAAAATTTATTTTATGGTTTTTTGCCCATAAAAATTTAAAAAAAAGTAAAATTTTAAAAAAGTAAAAAAATTGTCTGGAGATATTGACTAAATTCACCACATACCAAATGTCATACAAATTGATCAATCTGATTTTTTTTTCTCCAGCAAACTGTACACAAGCACAGGCACAAAAAATGTTGTAACCACTTTTTTAGGTACAGGGGACTCTAAAATGGATTTTAAAACCAACTTGTACAAAAATTTTTTTTGACGATCACAATACTTTCTCTATGCTAACGCAAATTGAAGAAATTAACATGGATGGGGCCCATTAACCCTCAGGCTACTAACTATGAACAAGAATGTGTAGATTGATTAGTCTACCGACTAATCTAGCGTAGTTGGTTCAATCCCAGCTTCATAAGCTAAAGGTCCTCAGTTCGATCCCAATCAGAGTCATAACACATTTTGAGAAGGATCAGCTGATAACCACCAGCTGTTCATTTGTCATTGAGCTATTAATAAATGACACTTTCTAAGGAATAGACGGCCTTAGTTTGTAACAATGACTACATTCACTCATCTACACTCATCACACTCATTCGAAATCCATATTTGCCCATATCCTGACGATCAGCTTCTTATGAATAAATAAAAAAAAAAAATAAATAAATCAACGATAGTCTTACTTTAGCCCCTATGAAGGCAACTTTGTGGTTTGAGTTATTAAATATCGTTCACGTTACCATGAAGATGGGTGCTGCAGTTTAGTGAAAACGTAGGAAACCTGTACATAATCCACATTTTTTCTTGACACCATCCAACATAAACTATATTTTTTGTTATTATTATAATAGAATTATATATATATATATATATATATATATATATATATATATATATATATATATTATAATAGAATATAAACCGAAAATAAATGAGAACTAATTGTAATATCAAATGTTTAAATGGATTAAGCTACCTTTTCAAGTCTATCTCGTTGCTTTCTCATGCATGTTTTGTATGTTTTGATGAAAACTGTCTTATTTGCATAAGTCCAATCATCGATTTCCTTCAGGATAATTGCATGAAAAAGTGCCTAAAAACTATCTTACATCCAACATACATAAACAAACCTGCCCATCCATGTATAGTAGTGCCACTTACAATAGGTATTTCCTATACCTGTTACGCTATTGTTCTTATAAATGAATTTTTATACAATAAATAAAAATATAACTCCTACCATATAAAATCTCTGGGTTTGCATGTTGGGATGTTTGATACTCAACCAAACGAAAACGGCTGAAATGATTTTGATAAAATTTAGGAATCTATTGTGTGGATTATTTTGATATGTTAATAATCCCACAATACTAATGTACTTGTATGGGTGGGTGGGTCAATAACAGTGAATCCAAGACTTAGTCAATGTAACTTAGGTGCATAATTTTAGTATTTGAATATGAATTACCTAATTCAACGGTTGCACATATTGGATATTTGAAAATGGGTGTAAACTTAAATTGTTGAAATTAAAAACTTCAATAAGTACTTAAATGTCACTATGCAAGCAATCATGATTTTGCACTTAAATACTGTCATGCCTACTGCCGAAAAGTGCAAGATTTGGACATTGAAATAATAATATTTGTAAATTATATTTAAGGAATATAGATAGGACTTTAATTATTATCATTAATTCGTAATCCTTGGGTGGGTTAGGTTAGGTTCATTAAGTTGAATCCCTTGGATGGGTGGGAGGGCTCATTAGTTGTATCCCTTGGATGGGTGGGAGGGCTCATCAACTCATAACCTTCATAATAACTTCCTCTTAATAACATTTTTCATAGTAGTAAATGGTATTACTTTGTATGTAACTGTTATGAATAGGAAACAGTTGTAAACATAATATAGGCCAACCAGAAATTAAAATACTATTCACAGTATTTTCTTCACATATTTTCTTCATGTAACAATCAGTTTGTACGCTCTAACAACTAAGTAACATATATTAAGTTATGTATGTATATATATATATATATATATAAATCAATGTTGTTTTATATTTAAATCTTTTTAAAAGTAACGAATCACTGTTATTTTTTAACTCCATCCAGTTTTCATCCGTTAAAACATACGAACATTCCTTGTTTCAAAGTTTGACTGAAAATCAAAATGACAAATTATTGCTTAAACATACTAATTTCTTACATAGTCGATTTAATCCATTCAGAGCCATAAAATGTGCATAAAAAGCCAGTATGTACACTAAAGACAATTAGTGGCTTGATGTTGAATTTTTTTTTTTTAATTGATCAAATATATCATATTCTCGATGTTTTAACCTTCATTATTATAATTTTTGTATTCTTATCTTCCTCTTAGCTCTGTTGTTCACCATTTGATTGTAACCATCTAATACAGTTAGGTAATTGGTGTCAGGTTATCACGTTCCATCGTTGCCAAACTCCTATCAACTTCAATTATAGAGTGCGTAATGAGTCCATTGCTCGTTTGGAGCGTGTTAAAGACCTAGGTGTTATCCTGACCCCACCACTGAACTTCGATGTACACATACATAACGTTTGCGGCAGAGCTAACAGAATGCTTGGCTTTCTATCTCGTTGCTCGAAGCAGTTCAGGGACACAACTGCCTTAAAGTTTCTGTACTGTGCCTTAGTTAGGCAAATTCTAGAATATGGCTCACCAATATGGAACCCTTATCAGATATACCTCATTGCTGAACTGGAGAGAGTCCAACGAAGATTTATTCGCATGGTTGGCTTTAAGGAGGGTTATCCATACTTTCAAGTTCCAGTTGAAACGTTATCTATTGACCTTGGACTCCAACCACTTGAGCAGCGTAGACTCTCTGTTGACATGGTGCTGCTACATAAGATCATAAATGGAAAAGTCGACTGCCCAAACATACTTCGTTTGGTCTTGTACAGGGTCCCGACGAGTACCAGGTCTGATGACCTGTTCATAAGGCAACAGCATCGAACTAGCTATGCAGCCAACAGCACGATGGCCCGACTCCAAAGAACTGGTAACAATGTTGCCAAACATGTGGACTTCTTTCATGATAGCATGGCAAGATTAAAAAAGATCTGTTTGTTTTGCACTTTGTAGTATTTTGCATGTACTTATTTCATATTATTGCATTGACCTGTTCTATTTATATAATTATTGGTCTATGTAAATCACGCTTGTACTATTTATTGTTATTATGCGTTATAATTCAGTCTTTGCATGGCAATCTTAGCTGTAAGTCATACTTTGAGACAATATTAAACTTATGTTTCATTTAATGTAAAAATGGAGATGTCCATTGGTATAAATAAATAAATAAGTAATGTCAACAGTGAACTCCGCTGCACCGGTCCCAAGCCCGGGGTCTCATCTTTCCCATAACCGAAGAGAAAGGAGGAGGGTACCTTCCCACAGCTCCCGGTGTGATCCCGATACTGAGAGCACTCCTATCCCATTAATTCCTTATCCTACCAAACATCCACCCTCCCGTGCCGTACCGTGTCCGGGGTAGGCTTTCAAGCCAACAAAGACTTGCCTGCATGTGCATGACAGGTGCCTTTAGGCGACCCCTTTAATTGCACTGGAGGTTCTTCTTAAGAGGCTCGGGCAGCGGCTTACAGGCTTCAACTGACTGACCACTGGAGGGGGTCCTGTATAGGTCACTCCTCAGTGGTCAATCTAGTAAACGATGAGGTACTCTCAATGAAGTTTGACTTCATTGGGACTAAGTATCTTTTCACTAGACCCTATACTGTGGATTTCAGGTCGAGGGAGTACTGGGACGCTGTTAGTAGCCCGGTTTTTTCTCACGACCGAATTGTATGGTTCACAGACGGGTCAAGAATGGGCAACAGAGCTGGATTTGGTGTCTATACTGGCGACCCCAGGACCAACGCTAGAGTGAGCCTGGGAGCGTATGGCACCGTTTTCCAAGCTGAAGTCGCCATACGTTCAGCGCAAACTATGATAGGGGTTTGCGGGAAACATATCCACATCCTTTCAGACAGTCAGGCGGCCTTAGGGGCTCTTGACTCCTGGAAGGTTTCGTCTGGTCTAGTCTGGGAATGTGTGGAGTCCCTCAGTATCCTAGGCTCAAGAAATCAGGTCTTGCTGGAATGGATCCCTAGGACATAGGGGATTAGAAGGCAACGAGCAGGCCGATGCCTTGGCTAGGGAAGGTGCTATCAAGCCCTTCATTGGTCCTGAGCCGGCCTGCGGCGTTTCGGCTGCAGCTGTCAAAACAGCAATCAAAAACTGGGACAGCGCCAGACATCTTGAAAGATGGCGGCGGTTCCCAGGGCAAAGACTCGGCAAGGTTCTTGTCAGAAATCCTTCCCAGAAGTTAACAAAGCCACTTCTTGGGTTGAGTAAATTGCACGTCAAGCTGGTGGTGGGACTCATCACCGGTCACGGCAAATTCCGGAGGCATCCAAGAACAGTGGGACTCTTTACGGAGGATCCCATCTGTCGCCTCTGTGGGGAGGACGACTTGTTGGCAGAATACATTGTCCTGGAGTGTGAGGCTCTTGGTGCCAGGAGAAGAGTACTTTTTGAAGGCTCACCTCTGGGACAGTCGGAAATTACTAATCTAGTGAAGAAGCTCCTTGACCTGGTCAAGGATTGCCAGCTTTACGACGATTAAGCACCGGGATTGGCACAAAAAGCCCCAGGCTTCGTTGCAAGGGTTGGCTGGACCAACTGTACATCCCCTTTCAATCTATCTATCTATCTAATGTCAACAGTGTATGTTCATATGTGCATACTAGGCTTACTGTTGTTACTTAGTTGCTTTAGCCGCATTCATCATGTGTGGTTATGATCACTGAAATCAGTTTTTAAGAAAATTTTATTGGCTTTTTCACAAACAATGACAGTATTTTTGCTCTTTCTTAGAATAATAAAGAGGCACCTACAGTTTAAGTGGAATTTGAACCATGTAGTGGTTTCATACTCAGCTGACAACTCTGAACTCTAGCCACCATCCACCACAAACACACTAGACTAAACTGATTGCAACCATTGAGTAAATGTCTGAGAACAGAACCTCTCTACTATATCTCCGCGACACTTTGTCCCCAAGTTCTACTGTAATACTAGTGCCGACATACAACTTGGAGAAACAGTCACATCAATACAAGCCTAGGGGAATAAATATACTGGTGACTAGCTCTACTTCCAGTGACATTTTTGGTGATATTATCTATCAATTTGTCAGTTTGGAAATTTGTATCAATTATTGAAAATCTGTTTTAAGATTAATTAAAATGATTTATTACTAATTCTTAAAAACAAAAATTTTAACCATTTTTTTACCTTATGAGATCTACCAAGTGAAATATTTTTTACTGGCTCCAAACATTTTTGGAATGTTATCAAAACTGCAGTTATTACTGGTTTTAGAGACATTTTTTGAGGTTAGGTAAACCGGTCTTGCTAAGTTACACAGATATCAAATTGTATGAATATGTAATATATTAACGTAACATTGCAATATACATTATTTACATATATTTAAACATATTCAAATTTAATACAAACGAGTTTCTTATCAAAAATCTCAAGCAATGACTCAAAAACACCTTATCAACCGAACACAAACGAAGTGATCACTTACGCTGAGCTCTCAGCTGTTTCGTTGTCAGCTGGTAGAAGTTAGTAAAGTTATGTCAATTATCAGCTGTTGGATGAATCAGAAACATTGTCTGAACTAATATTAACTTATACTACTAACACTGAATGTTTTATTTCTATGTATATGTAACCTAATTACGATTACAGAACTAGAAATGTTACTATTCATTAGTCATTTCTAAGACGCCGATCGTAGAGATATGGGCGAATATGAGGGGTGAATAGTGTGATCAGTGTAGATGAACAAGTAATGTCATTTACACAATGTTACTATCAGAGCTCTGAAAGGACTATTTATTAATAACTGAATAGCCAGGGCAACTGTGGGACCTATAGCTTTACTTGGAATCTGAACCACATAGTATTGGTCTGATTTTCAGCTAACTGACAAGTCTGACACTCAGTTCTCTTCCCTACACAACATCTGAACCCTGACTACCAACCAACATGGACACTCCAGACTTCTCTAGTAGTGTCCACGTCGATGCTGAGCCTGATTAAGAGGACCGAGCGTGGAACCTATCATCTCCAATTTCCCAAACTCTTTGTCTCCAAGTTGCTGGGTCACAGCACTGCGCTACCACGATTGAGCTGGACAAATTTCGATCGGCGTGTCATATTGAGTGCATATGATGTGGGATTTTCATCAGTGAAGGGAAATCGTTATACCACCGATCATCTCGGACGAGACTAACTTCCACCTTCAAATCCCAGTTTGTGCTCCACGATAATGTTTAGTTGTAAAAATGACTGTGATATATTTAAAAGTATGTTTTATGCTATTTATTGTTTACATCACTATTCATTGTGCTATTAATATTATTATTTATTGTTTGAATGCTAAATAGTTATAATATAATCGTTCTAAGCTTGATTCATTAGTGTTAATCCAACCAACCGATGGTCACCTCTGCTGTGACGTATTGAGTGGGGCCTGCGCTGCCAGCACGCAACCTCACATCTACTTAGTTTCTATGACAATGTTTAATTGAAATTATACAGTGGGGGAAGAGTACTTCTATATGTCACATTCACCACTCAATGCATCTCTCTCGCGCCGGTGCTTTCAGTAGGTCGCTACCTGGCGGCATATCTGTATTCTGTACAATCTAACTTCAATAATTTTATTACGTAATTAGAAGTGCTACTTCTTAAATGTATTCACGACTCTTGATAGTTTAATAATGTTTAGTTTCCGTCTAGTCACTCTAGTCCATCGATGTATAAACAAATGGTTCGCGCACTCCATAGTAGGAAAGTGGTCTTGCTGCCGGCTGCTACCCCCACCATCATCCAGTCAATTCAGGTGCTCTGTCATGTTGCAATCTATGAGTTATGTAGGATTTTGAATCATATCATGCTGTTTAAGACATAAACATAACTGTTTTTATAATTTTTTTTCGGACTCCGAGTTTTATGTATTTCCCAGTAGTAATGATGATATTAAATATGTGTATTTAATTCATATTACTCAATAAATCAAAACAAAAGTTAGAAACCTTCTTCCCATAATATTAACATGGGAACTTTGAGGGCCAATGGGGCCTCCAAGGCGGATCGCAAAACCTTTTTTCCAGCCATCTACTGTATCAGAGCTTTAAAATGAGCCATTTCCGAAGGTCGTTGGTGGTGTGTAGCGCTTGGAATTTTGACGCAACCGATTTTCCTTACGAAATTAAATATATAGATTATAGGTTCATTAATCAGCTGTTAGAATAAATAAACAACTTGCATAGTTCTGAAGTAAATACCGGACCAAACCACAACCACGATAACTATAAAAGACGGTAGGTATCACGGCGAAGTTGCGCAGTAGGCTGTGAAGTCACATGGGCGAAATCACCTGGTTTGATCATTCGATAAAATACTGGTAACTAAATCTACCAATCGCATGGAAGCATTCAGCTTTGTAGTAGGCAAGTTGTTTGCCACTTACCAGCTGGAGTTGTAAACTACGGTAATTATAGCAATATTTTTGTGTTTTTGTTGCCATTTCACCCATGTTCCGTTATCGGAGATGAGCGTGATACCTATGGGTCTTCTTTCCTATGGGTACCGTAACCACGACGACTTTTTCATTATACATATGCCAGTAGGTAGGCCCCTACATGTTTTGTATTACTGAATGCGATAAGCACAATATAAGTCAACGTAAACCCCGTGTGAAGGACGGATACTGTGCAAATTTATTGCATTGCAAGCTTGTAAAACTTGATTTTTTGTGTGTGAATAAACTTGATTTTGATTTCAATGTATATAAGTTAAAATATATTGGTTACATTATTTATAATATTATTCGCGTGTACTGGCTTTGCCCCTAAGTCTATTAGATTTTGGAAAACCTTATTATAATTGAATAATTTTTCTAAAATTATTAAATTGGAATCATTTTTAAATAATATACTATACATTAATATATTTTCTGTACATTTATGGACTGAGACTAACTCTATGACTGTTGTCTAGAAAACTTTGTTCTGAAGGCTTTGTCATGTTGTTATCGGCTGATTTTGTATTCAATGTAGTAAATATTTTATCTCAACCTATTACTTATATTTATTTATTCCTACATTCCTACATAGTCCTTAGTTTATTAGAAATAGGTTAGATAGCAAGTTCCAGTTTAGGTTTAGGCTGACTACAGCCTTACAAGACACGTATACCAAATAATGACAAGTAAATCAACAGCTATGGATTCTTTATTTATTTAAACGTGATAGTATTGTGAGAAAGATGAATCTTTCAAGTGAAAACTTGGACATATTATCAATTAAATGTCATATAAATAATTTGCCAGATGAAATACTGGAGTACATATTGGGTCTTCTAAGACCATATAGTGATTTAAAGGAATGTATGCTTGTTTGCAAAAGGTGGAATAGAAGTGCTCTCCGTGAGTGTATTTTGTTACATTATAAATGATTTATTGCTATTACTATTTTTACATATCAGTTATATCTATGCTTGAATTTTTATTTATATTTAATTTAGGGATTAAATGTGAGAGAGGTCTTTACAGTCCTAACTTCGCCCCTTTCATAAAGGCATTTTTCATTTAATATTTGTAAGAAGAAATCAAGAAATGGGCCAACTATGGATTTCGAATGAGTGTAGAGGAGCTAATTTAGTCACTGTTACAAACTAAGGCTGACTATTTCCTAGGAAGTATCATTAGGCCCAGGGCCGCCCAGAGACTTTTGGTGGCCCCGGGGCAAAAGTTTACCATGTGGCCCCTTCCTTCACTTCAAAATAAATTTAATTACTCTGATTGTCAAATATACTATAATTGATATTTTTTACTTTTAGCACATTCTACGATATTCTTACCATCTCTTTCGTTAGGTTACTATTGTAATTAAGATTCTTGTTCATGGACGTTTTCTCAGGGCTAGCTGCGAAGCTCCGGTAAGTTTTTCTCTAATTGTCATATACTTTTTAAACATTTCCTTAAGTATTACCGCTACAATAACATCAACCTCTTATAACAAAACTACTATTCTTTAATATTAATTAAATAATAAGGAACCAAGCAATGCCACAGTCAGTTGCATAGTTGGGCGCAGCAGCTCTTCGATTGCCAGTTGAGGAGCCATCCTCGCCAATGATATTAGCTGTGGGTGAGGGAGGGAGGGGCTAATAAATTTGTATAGGCCACTTGGTTTCGCTAGCTAAAGAGCAAGTGGCCGACTGTTCACGAAGTAAAATAATTTGGCGAGCGCGAACATCTAGTGCTTTAAAAACAGTCAACTGAGAGTTGAGGTTATGTTATTGTTTTCAAAACAGGTTGTAGACCACAGGGTACGGTACGTAGCTTATTGATGTTGGACATTAAAACATCTAGTTTATATTCGTGATTTTAGTTTGTCTTTGTGCAAAACTTTAAAACTATTCAATTTTTATTTCACAGGCATAAAAGGCATTTTGTACCAACACAATTTTCTCAGCATAAAACATAGTAAAATTTATGTCTGTCAAATTGGATACTATATCATTGATGTACATCACAGTGTACACGTCCGTACAGTGACAGTGATATTGACATACCCACACACCCATTCACGAACAGTGGTATTGACCCTCCTGCTCAACAATACACGTACAGTGGTTTAATCTTAGATAATTTCAATTATCACGCAACAAACAATAAATAAATACTGTACTAATGATTGTCAAAAATATAAATGGCTTACTCGTTCGTCAGTGACAGCAAAAAATTATGAAAGCTATTTTGATTGGTCGTAGATTTGTTATGTTAATGAATGACAACATTAATCAATTACGCTATTTGTTTGGGAACAACCTATATGTGGGCATAATTGGTTTTTAATCAAGAGCTACTCTACTGAATATGATGAGAATACACCCCTATTCTTGTTATAGTTTCAGGGTAAATTAAACCAGACAATAAAAGAGTTACAAGTTAATTGTCACAAAATAAATATTATTCAAAAGGAGTTGTACA
Source organism: Stictocephala bisonia (assembly GCA_035578905.1). Lineage (NCBI taxonomy): Eukaryota > Metazoa > Arthropoda > Insecta > Hemiptera > Membracidae > Stictocephala > Stictocephala bisonia. Next base: position 44,417 of record JAQJVL010001811.1, read on the forward strand.
AATCTGAACAATGATGAAGCTGTTTTATCTATTAACGGTGTACTTAAGAGCTCCTCTTTTCATTAAGACCTATGTCATAATATATTGGTAAAATGTCTTTACGAACATCCATGTCATAATAACTAGTAAATTTAAAATGTCAAAGGAAACATTACAGTAGAGACAAAGTAAAAAAATTGCATGTACAGTAAACTCTGGTTAACCGGTTAAATATGATGGAAGATGAATCCGGATAGCACAGAACGTAACAAAATTATAATTTTTAGACAAGATTATGCCACGCAATTCCTCCCACGATAGCGTAGTGCAAGTTGAATGTAATGCATCATACACACATACTGTTGCACATCCGGTAAGCGAGCGGTGATTTTGTTGTATGCATATTTACCAGATTTAAGTACCTAGAAATCTACTGTAATTTAGTGGTTTCATCGTTATTTTTTTTTTATACTGTAAAAATATTAATTTACTTTGCAGTATATTACAATACTACAATGAAACATTTATAGTCTATTTTAATTGATTTCAATAAAACGTTACCATAAATTACTGGGCCTAAACTTAAGCTTTTTGTTATTTCAAAATCTTTAAATGGAATATGAATCATAGCAAATTAAATTAATTGATAATTATAGTAGTTTACTAGGAAATCCAAGAGAACGCATTAAATTACAGAAATATCACTCTATAAAATATAACAATAACAAAATATTTCTTTACTGAACGACAGTAAACAAACAGACTAATGATTGACGATGTCCCCGATCTACCCTTCATGACAATTAATTGAACTCTTCCAGCCACGTTGTTACAACATTGTATATTTTGCCTGCGGGTTTTTTAGGTGCCAAACACAGTTACTACTGAAATACGACTAATATTTCTTAAATTTAGTGCATATATTGAAAAATTAGCTGATCATTGCCGGGAAAGAGTGCAACGTTACCACGTTCGAACGGAGTGCCGCCGCCTACTACCAGCTTTGAAACCAAGTTTGTAAGAACCTTTTCTCATAAGACTTCAACCTTTTTAAAATGTCAGATTTTTAAAATGTTTTTACTGTAATTTTGTTTGCTTATTTAATTGTGTTGTTCTTAGGCTTCCACTTTTTTTATTACAATTTATTAATTTGCATACTTTAGGCCGCAGGTTACTGATCACTCGTTTTCACATTATATAGATCTATTTTGCTACGATGGGTCAAGGGATTTTTGAAACATTAAATTAAGATTATTTATCTACATAAACAGAATTTGTGAAAAAATACAAAATAAGGATAAAAGCTTAATCAACAAACAACTACAAATACAAATCAATTTGCAATTGCTGTATTTTCTTAAGTTTATAACAGTAATATATCATAACTAATGGTTTTGTAAGGATAATAACGTGACCAAGCGATTGATTTTCCTACCACTAAAAGCCAAGATAGAGTTGAATTTAGGACAAGTATAACAATTTTGTTTGAAGTAGTATATACTTTTGAAATTAAAGTTTAAAAATAAAACATACAGAAACGTTCTTATCCACCTTGTATTAAACACGTCCAAAAACGGAGTTTGTGTAATACAAATGTAAAGTTAGTGGGTCTTTTGACATGTTTTATAGAAATAGTGTACGAAAACAGGACATCTTATAGAGGTGGCCCACTGTTTACCCACTCAAAAATTTT
>JAQJVL010001811.1:46188-143616 GCA_035578905.1 Stictocephala bisonia
TGTAAACATAATATAGGCCAAACAGAAATTAAAATACTATTCACAGTATTTTCTTCACATATTTTCTTCATGTAACAATCAGTTTGTACTCTCTAACAACTAAGTAGCGTATATTAAGTTGTATGTATATATATAAATCAATGTTGTTTTATATTTAAATCTTTTTAAAAGTAACGAATCACTGTTATTTTTTAACTCCATCCAGTTTTGATCCGTTAAAACATACGAACATTCCTTGTTTCAAAGTTTGACTGAAAATCAAAATGACAAATTATTGCTTAAACATACTAATTTCTTACATAGTCAATTTAATCCATTCAGAGCCATAAAATGTGCATAAAAAGCCAGTATGTACACTACAGACAATTAGTGGCTTGATATTGATTTATTTTTTTTAATTGATCAAATATATCATATTCTCAATGTTTTAAATAGTCCATTATTATCATTTTTGTATTCTTATCTTCCTCTTAGCTCTGTTGTTCACCATTTGATTGTAACCATCTAATACAGTTAAGTAATTAGTGTCAGGTTATCACGTTCCATCGTTGCCAAACTCCTATCAACTTCAGTTATAGAGTGCGTAATGAGTCCATTGCTCGTGTGGAGCGTGTTAAAGACCTAGGTGTTATCCTGACCCCACCACTGAACTTTGATGTACATTTACATGACGTTTGCGGCAGAGCTAACAGAATGCTTGGCTTTCTATCTCGTTGCTCGAAGCAGTTCAGGGACACAACTGCCTTAAAGTTTCTGTACTGTGCCTTAGTTAGGCAAATTCTGGAATATGGCTCACCAATATGGAACCCTTATCAGATATACCTCATTGCTGAACTGGAGAGAGTCCAACGAAGATTTATTCGCATGGTTGGCTTTAAGGAGGGTTATCCATACTTTCAAGTTCCAGTTGAAAAGTTATCTATTTACTTTGGACTCCAACCACTTGAGCAGCATAGACTCTCTGTTGACATGGTGTTGCTACATAAGATCATAAATGGAAAAGTCGACTGCCAAAACATACTTCGTTTGGTCTTGTACAGGGTCCCGACGAGTACCAGGTCTGATGACCTATTCATAAGGCAACAGCATCGAACTAGCTACGCAGCCAACAGCACGATGGCCCGACTCCAAAGAGCTGGTAACAATGTTGCCAAACATGTGGACTTCTTTCATGATAGCGTGGCAAGAGTAAACAAGATGCACTTTGTAGTATTTTGCATGTACTTATTTCATATTATTGCATTGACCTGTTCTATTTATATAATTATTGGTCTATGTAAATCACGCTTGTAGTTATTATGCGTTATAATTCAGTCTTTGCATGGCAATCTTAGCTGTAAGTCATACTTTGAGACAATATTAAACTTATGTTTCATTTAATGTAAAAATGGAGATGTCCGTTGGTATAAATAAATAAATAAGTAATGTCAACAGTGTATGTTCATATGTGCATACTAGGCTTACTGTTGTTACTTAGTTGTTTTAGCCGCATTCATCATGTGTGGTTATGATCACTGAAATCAGTTTTTAAGACAATTTGATTGGCTTTTTCACAAACAATGACAGTATTTTTGCTCTTTCTTAGAATAATAAAGAGGCACCTACAGTTTAAGTGGAATTTGAACCATGTAGTGGTTTCATACTCAGCTGACAACTCTGAACTCTAGCCACCATCCACCACAAACACCCTAGACTAAACTGATTGCAACCATTGAGTAAACACAGTGTCTGAGAACAGAACCTCTCTACTATATCTCGGCGACACTTAGTCCCCAAGTTCTACTCTAATACTAGTGCCGACATACAACTTGGAGAAACAGTCGCATCAATACAAGCCTAGGGGAATAAATATACTGGTGACTAGCTCTACTTCCAGTGATATTTTTGGTGATATTATCTATCAATTTGTCAGTTTGGAAATTTGTATCAATTATTGAAAATCTGTTTTAAGATTAATTAAAATGATTTATTACTAATTCTTAAAAACAAAAATTTTAACAGTTTTTTACCTTATGAGATCTACCAAATGAAATATTTTTTACTGGCTCCAAACATTTTTGGAATGTTATCAAAACTGCAGTTATTACTGGTTTTAGAGACATTGTTTGAGGTTAGGTAAACCGGTCTTGCTAAGTTACACAGGTATCAAATTGTATGAATACGTAATATATTAACGTAACATTGCAATATACATTATTTATATATATTTAAACATATTCAAATTTAATACAAACGAGTTTCTTATCAAAAATCTCAAGCAATAAGACCCAAACACATTATCAACCGAACTCAAACGAAGTGATCACTTACGCTGAGCTCCCAGCTGTTTCGTTGTCAGCTGGTAGAAGTTAGTAAATTTATGTCAATGATCAGCTGTTGGATGAATCAGAAATATTGTCTGAACTAATATTAACTTATACTACCAACACTGGTTACTTACTTGGTTACTTGAAATCCTCCCACTGGAAGCGCAACTGCGCCATGGTCGTCATGTTATTGGCCTATCCATCTTCAAAATATTCTTCCGCAGAATAATATGGCCTCTTCAACAGGTGCTCTTTGAACCTATCCTTGAATTTATCCATATCTTCGATGCTTCTGACCTCAGGTGGTGCTGAGTTGAAGATCTTGCTACATAAATATTTAGGGCCACCTTTTGCCAGGCTAGAGCTTACTTGGGGCATATGAACGTTTTTTCTCTGTCGTGTTGAATAGCTATGAAAGGCTTGATTTCTCTTGAATACTTCTGGTTTCCTTTTGACCATCACAGCAGATTCTAGTATGAAAAGTGCTGGTACAGTAAGAATTTTGGCTTCAACAAATAATGGTTTGCAATGGGCAAGATATGGTTCATTAAACATAAGCCTAATTACTCTTTTTTGCAACAGTAGAATGCGTTGCGCCATGGGACTGCTTCCCCAGAAGACAATACCATAATTTACAATGCTTTGGAAGCACCCAAAATAAACTTTCAATAATATGTTTATATCAACAACAGATTTAAGGCGTCGTACCATGTAACAGACGGTTGTTAGTCGTGATGAAATATGTTGGATGTGCTGCTCCCATCTCAAGTCATTGCTGATGGTTAGGCCTAGGTATTTTATACAAGTGTCTATTGCAATAGTTGATCCTTCCAAACGTAGCAGGGGGTCAGAATCTGGTGTTTTCTATTATGAAATTTCAATGCCTTTGTTTTTCCTCTATTTAATATTAATTTATTTTCTTTAAACCAATTGTTCATTTCATTTATGCCTTCTTGTCCTTGTAGCCTTAGCGCCTCACTGTCCTTGTCCTGTACCAGGTGGCTGACATCGTCTGCAAATAGCCAAATTTTACCAGTCGATATACAATCAGGTAAATCATTCACATACAGTAAATACAGGATCGGGCCTAAATTCGAGCCTTGCGGTACGCCTGTGTTAACTGAAGTTGAGATGACAGAACGATAATGACGACTCAAACCATCCTGTCCTGAGTGCCTAACACTAACAATTTGCTTCCTGTCACTCAAATATGAGGCTATCCACCTTAGAGATTCATTTTTTATGCCCATCGTCTTCAACTTATTAAGAAGTATGTCATGAGAGATCAAGTCGAACGCCTTGGTCATGTCATAAAAAATACATAACTGGTCTCCAACGATATCAAGATTTTCGTACAAATTTATTAACAAGTCAAAAATTGCATCAATTGTACACATATTTCTCCTGAAGCCATATTACTTTCCAGAAAGGGTAGCAATCTTCTTAAAAATACAATTTCAAACAACTTCGAGAATACACTTTGAACGGCCACTGGCCTATAGTTTTTTACCAAGTCCTTTTCACCTGCTTTGTAGATTGGTACAACCTTTGAAGTTTTTATCTGGCTCGGGAAAACACCTTGCTCAAAAGATTTATTTATTAAAATGACAAGTGGCTTAGCTATTTTATCCTTACACGCTCCTAGTAACTTACAAGGGATTTCATCCACCCCAGAGCTGCTTTTGGCACTCACTTTTTGGATAACCTCCAAAACTTCCCTCTCATTTGTAGGCATCAAGAAAAGATCAGTATTCTCAATACGTTGGTCAGTTCCTAGGTTCGGTCTCGTAACAGATCCTGCCAATTTCTCAATTTCAGTAACAAAGTAATTATTAAAAATATTTGCTACATTATTAGGGTGAGTAATGATCTCTTCATTGTTTTTCAGACACACTATTTACACTATTTACATCTTCATCACAAGTTAGGCTTTTCACAATAGCCCAAGATTCCTTACTGATATTCTTTGCATTGTCAATTTTATCTTTATAAAACTGTCGTTTTGTATCGTTAAGTAATACCGAATAATGGCGCTTGGCATCACAGTACTCAGCTTTACAATTGTTACTATCTATATTTCTTGTACGCCAGTACAATTCCTTTAAGTTTTCCTGCGATTCAACAATTTCTGGGGTGATCCATTTTACATTAGAATCATCCTTACATCTATACACAGCTTTGGGAAAGCATACATCAAAGATATATACAAAAGTTGAATAAAATCCATTAAAAGCATTTTCTAAATCCATATTTACATCAACACTAGACCAGGTCTCTTTTGACAGCAGATATTCAAAGGTGGCTAGGTTAGGTTTATTTATTTTCCTTTTTTCAACCTTTTTAATTACATCATGGGAAGCAACATTTACATTAAAAGCAATACTACTATGGTCAGAAAGGAGGGGTGGCAACACCTGAACAGAGTAGTAACGTCTATCCAAATCAGTGATGAAGTAATCAAGCTGACTATGCCTGTTTGAAGTTACATCAATTCTTGTATGATGTTTGAAAGTGATATGAAGGTTGTTTGACTGCAATAAATCACCTAAACATTCCTTTTCAAAGGTATCATCTAGATAGTCGATATTCAGATCGCCACAGACTACCATTGGTGAGTCACAGTAATTATTTTTAATGTGCTAAAAGTGTCTTCTAGTAACTCCATAAAATTATAAAAATTTGCCTTATAAGGTGGCCTATATATGTTTTATTTCTATGTATATGTAACCTAATTACGATTACAGAACTAGAAATGTTACTATTCATTAGTCATTTCTAAGACGCCGATCGTAGAGATATGGGCGAATATGAGGGGTGAATAGTGTGATCAGTGTAGATGAACAAGTAATGTCATCTACACAATGTTACTATCAGAGCTCTGAAGGACTATTTATTAATAACTGAATAGCCAGGGCAACTGTGGGACCTACAGCTTTACTTGGAATCTGAACCACATAGTATTGGTCTGATTTTCAGCTAACTGACAAGTATGACACTCAGTTCTCTTCCCTACATAACATCTGAACCCTGACTACCAACCAACATGGACACTCCAGACTTCTCTTGTAGTGTCCACATCGATGCCGAGCCTGATTAAGAGGACCGAGCATGGAACCTATCATCTCCAATTTCCCAAACTCTTTGTCTCCAAGTTGCTGGGTCACAGCACTGCGCTACCACGATTGAGCTGGACAAATTTCGATCGGCGTGTCATATTGAGTGCATATGATGTGGGAGTTTCATCAGTGAAGGGAAATCGTTATACCACCGATCATCTCGGACGAGACTAACTTCCACCTTCAAACCCCAGTTTGTGCTCCACAATAATGTTTAGTTGTAAAAATGGCTGTGATATATTGTAAAAGTATGTTTTATGCTATTTATTGTTTACATCACTATTCATTGTGCAATTGATATTATTATTATTTATTGTTTGAATGCTAAATAGTTATAATATAATCGTTCTAAGCTTGATTCATTAGTGTTAATCAAACCAATCGATGGTCACCTCTGCTGTGACATATTGAGTGGGGCTACTTCTGCGCTGCCAGCACGCAACCTCACATCTACCTAGTTTCTATGACAATGTTTAAATGAAATTATACAGTGGGGGAAGAGTACTTCTATATGTCACATTCAACATTCAATGCATCTCTCGCACTGGTGCTTTCAGTAGGTCGCTACCTGGTGGCATATCTGTATTCTGTACAATCTAACTTCAATGATTTTATTACGTAATTAGAAGTGCTACCTCTTAAATGTATTCACGACTCTTGATAGTTTAATAATGTTTAGTTTCCGTCTAGTCACTCTAGTCCATCGATGTGTAAACAAATGGTTCGCGCACTCCATAGTAGGAAAGTGGTCCTGCTGCCGGCTGTTACCCCCACCATCATCCAGTCAATTCAGGTGCTCTTTCATGTTGCAATCTATGAGTTATGTAGGATTTTGAATCATATCATGCTATTTAAGACATAAAAATAACTGTTTTTATAATTTTTTTCGGACTCCGAGTTTTATGTATTTCCCAGCAGTAATGATGATATTAAATATGTGTATTTAATTCATATTACTCAATAAATCAAAACAAAAGTTAGAAACCTTCTTCCCATAAGATTAACATGGGAACTTTGAGGGCCAATGGGGTGGAACCTTGAAGGCGGATCGCAAAACTTTTTTCCCAGCCATCTACTATATCAGAGCTTTAAAATGAGCCATTTCCGAAGTTTGTTGGTGGTGTGTAGAGCTTGGAATTTTGACGCAACCGATTTTCCTTACGAAATTAAATATATAGATTATAGGTTCATTAATCAGCTGTTAGAATAAATGAACAACTTGCATAGTTCTGAAGTAAATACCGGACCAAACCACAACCACGATAACTAGAAAAGACGGTAGGTATCACGGCGAAGTTGCGCAGTAGGCCGTGAAGTCACATGGGCGAAATCACCTAGTTTGATCATTCGATAAAATACTGGTAACTAAATCTACCAATCGCATGGAAGCATTCAGCTTTGTAGTAGGCAAGTTGTTTACCACTTACCAGCTGAAGTTGTAAACTACGGTAATTAGAACAATATTTTTGTGTTTTTGTTGCCATTTCACCCATGTTCCGTTATCGGAGATGAGCGTGATACCTATGGGTCTACTTTCCTATGGGTACCGTAACCACGACGACTTTTTCATTATACATATGCCAGTAGGTACATGTTTTGTATTACTGAATGCAATAAGCACAATATAAGTCAATGTAAACCCCGGGTGAAGGACGGATACTGTGCAAATTTATTGCATTTGCAAGCTTGTAAAACTTGATTTTTTGTGTGTGAATAAACTTGATTTTGATTTGATTTCAATGTATGTAAGTTAAATATATTGGTTACATTATTTATAATATTATTCGCTTGTACTGGCTTTGCCCCTAAGTCTATTAGATTTTGGAAAACCTTATTATAATTGAATAATTTTTCTAAAATTATTAAATTGGAATCATTTTAAATAATATACTATACATTAATATATTTTCTGTACATTTATGGACTGAGACTAACTCTATGACTGTTGTCTAGAAAACTTTGTTCTGAAGGCTTTGTCATGTTGCTATCGGCTGATTTTGTATTCAATGTAGTAAATATTTTATCTCAACCAATTACTTATATTTATTTATTCCTACATAGTCCATAGTCCTTCCTTAGTTTATTAGAAATAGTTTAGCTAGTAAGTTCCAGTTTAGGTTTAGGCTGACTACAGCCTTACAAGACACGTATACCAAATAATGACAAGTAAATCAACAGCTATGGATTCTTTATTTATTTAAACGTGATAGTATTGTGAGAAAGATGAATCTTTCAAGTGAAAACTTGGACATATTATCAATTAAATGTCATATAAATAATTTGCCAGATGAAATACTGGAGTACATATTGGGTCTTCTAAGACCATATAGTGATTTAAAGGAATGTATGCTTGTTTGCAAAAGGTGGAATAGAAGTGCTCTCCGTGAGTGTATTTTGTTACATTATAAATCATTTATTGCTATTACTATTTTTTACATATCAGTTATATCTATGCTTGAATTTTTATTTATATTTAGGGATTAAATGTTAGAGAGGTCTTTACAGTCCTAACTTCGCCCCTTTCATAAAGGCATTTTTCATTTAATATTTGTAAGAAGCTGTCATCAAGAAATGGGCCAAATATGGATTTCGAATGAGTGTAGAGGAGCTAATTTAGTCACTGTTACAAACTAAGGCTGACTATTTCCTAGGAAGTATCATTAGGCCTAATTAATAGTAAAATTAGATATGAACAGCTGGTGGCTATCAATTGATGCATTTCAAAACTTGCTGAGACAGTAGATCTGCCCTTTCTGAAACTATATTGGGCAGGTACTAAAAGGTGATGCACTTCAAAGTAATCATACAATTGTAATAATATTACTTCCTCAAACACCTTTGCAAAAACAGGCACTTTAGATATCGGCCGGTAGCTGGATACATTGTCTAGGACCCTTCTTATATATGGGAACTGTTATAGTTATCCTTAAGACGTCGGGGAAAACCCCGGATGATAAACAGTTATTTATCACATAGGCTTAAATTAGTTGGATGAGTCATTAGTTGGAACCAAAAATCAAACTCAACTAATGCAGTATATGCTAACAAGCATCACCACTGCTAGGGCATTAAATTTTGTGTCCTCGTTGACTCAGATAGTGCTATTAGTTGCTCAACTTTTTATGAGGGGGATAAAAAGAACAAGAAGGAGATTATAACTTTTCATTGTTTAAATATTTAACGAATAGCAAATCCAAACTCACACCTAAAGCCATACAAACATTTTTTTTTAAACATGTCAATTGTGTGAAAAATATTTTTTTCTGTTTACTACTCACAGTACGAGAATATCTCGTCAAAAGGTTTTTGAATAGATTGCTAGGAATTGTGTTAGATGATGTGTTTTTAGCCAATCCAAATAAACACATAAAGCCAAATAAACAAATATTTTTGAAAAACACCTTGATTATGAAAAATACAACCAAAATGTCTCAAGAAGTTTTACTTATCGAAACAATCGATAAAAATATCACATTTCACTATTGAGTACAGCTATTTGTTGTTGCTTCATTTTACTGGATTTATGATAGCTAACTATAAAATCAACTATTTTAGAGCTATTATTATGATTCATATAACAACATGCTTAGAAAACACTTTCCTACAAAGAAGAAAACACTATAGTTGATTTAGTTCTGAATATTTTTTTCAAATATATATATATATATATATATTTGAGAAAAATATTCAGAACTAAATCAACTATATATATATATATATATATATATATATATATATATGTTTGTGTGTGTGTGTACAATTTTACATAATATTTTAGAAAAAAATCTAAATTTATGAATGGCAAATAGTTTTATTTTAATTTAAATGTTATTGGTAACACATATTTAAAAATCAGCCTTCTAGACAAAAAAATACAACCAGCCTACTAATAACATCTTGAAAGTATGCAAAACGTTTGTACTGTATTATGAACACTGTAAAACTCTTTGATTTATATAAACTTAATTTTATATTTGTTTTTGAAGTGGCATATCACTTATTTTAAATATAAATCATTGAATATTTGAACGGGTAAAAGTGCACAAAGTGGTATGAAAAAAATAAAAAAAATTATTGTGTGGTGGCCAATATTTGAAGTTGGCTATCTTGGCTACAATTAAGACTTCCGATACATTAGAAATTAGTCTCCAAATGATTAAATCAAATTGTATAAGTGTTTTTTTTTTTAATTACAAGAGAAACACTGTGACTATTTAGATAACTTGACTGACAAATTAATGATGCATATTATGTATGTTTTTAGGTGTACTGCATCATAAAATATCAAACTTCAACCGATGTCTCATAAACTTTAATATTGTATGGGAACACTACACTCCCCCAGATAAAGGCCAGAGTATATCTAAAAGATATTCACATTCTGCTTGCAGTTATGGTATGTGGATCACGTCATAACTACTAGTCATTATCATAAAATTATTACTAGTTAAGCTGTAAGCTGTTAAATTTTAAATTACCCTAAAACAAGTTAATTATATTGAATTGAATATAAAAGCATCCCCAGTTAATTAGAGTAAATACAATGGTACAATGGATTATAAACAAAAAAAGGAGTCTTGTTTAAAGTCAAGACTATTTAAATTGCACAATTGTTTACTACATAATCAAGCAGGCAAGAATGGTTTGGACATGTAATAAAAAGAGTGGAGAAGGTAAGAATGGTAAAATATACTGTCTGGCAATGTCAACCAAATATCAATAATCTGAGGCTATGGAATATAATGTTGATTGCAGCAAATAAATTAAATAAACGTATATACAGAAAAATATGCATTTTTTACCACATTTTTTTATACAGGATTTAGATTAGAAGTGTGCTTGGCAGTTGCGGAACGAGAACCTTTCCGTTCGTTCCGTACCACACTCAGAACACATTCTTTTAGCAAATAAATATTGAAAACATGTTTAGAGTTTAGATTTACTTCTAATCAAGTTGTTTAATTTATTATAGTTACATATATTCTACATAATGCTTTGAGTTTGCATTTATATATAAGTTCTCTAACGTTTGGATGATTTCACTTTGGAACGCTCACCCCACTTATTCGAATGAAGGCAGAACGAAAACAACATCAGAACACGGAACTAATAAAACAGTACCACACGATAATAACTGTTCTGAAATGTACCAGAGTTAGAACTTGGGACATAAACAACGTACTTATACAAGCACATACACAAGCAGAACCTAAACAATAATCGGAACGTGGAACTTATAGTTCCACATATTGAAACCGTTCCGGAATGTACCAGGGAACAGAACGATTTTACCGTTCCAGTTCTTTTCTCACATCTCTAGTTTAGATGCAGCATCTACCATGTAGAGGCTGTAGCACTAAGAGGTGTGATTCATATTTTGAATCAAAATTTATGAATTGAATAATAACTATAATTAAGTACCCTTTTCTTCATTTTTTATATGAAGAATGAAAAAAATGAAAAAAGAAAGAAAAAAGAAAATAAAGAAAAGGGTACTTAGTTATAGTTATTATTCAATTTATTAAACTAGTAGCCCTAACTCGTGAACTAACTTATACATTCAAAAACTGGGTAATTGGCTATTAACATTACAAGATATTGATTTAATATTAAGTGTTTCAGAGCAATAGAAAGTAAACATGTACTATAAACATGTATGTATGTGTTGCTTATTAAAAATAAGGTAACCTTTTACTACTATGTCCAATAACAGATTATTTTTTCTTTGTGTGATGCTTAACACTACAGAATATTATTAAATTCCTTTATAAAACACTTATTATTATCTAATACTGTAATAAATATACGTAATGTAATTGTGAGATACAACATATATTCAATAATTCTATTATAAAGAATGTATTCACTTATTATTTATAACCGAAATAACACAGTCAGCCAAATTCTACTGCCATATATTAACTATAATTTGTCAGCTGTAATTCCTCCAAACAGCTAAGCCTTGGAGGTAATATTTTTTCTACGTTTCCTAGAATAATTGTTTTGATTTTCATGTTATAATGTTCATGTCCTATGTGATATATACGTATATATTCTTATTTTAGTTATTATATTGCATTGATTGCTGTATTAGATTTAAGTGCTATTGTACAGGTCAGCCTGAGTATACATTCATGTGAGTGTCAATGTGAGTCTGCATCTAGATGTGTATATATATATATATATATATATATATATATATATATATATATATATATATATATATATAAAATATGTAGGTGTAGGCTACGTATATACAATCAATTATATTGTTCAGAAAATTCATTGTATATTTTATTTGTATGTATGAATGTATAGGAGTTTATGTATGTGTGTGTATGTGTTAGAAATTAGAATTTGTACAACGTAGATATAAGTTTTCATGAATTGTTATAATAAGGACATACTAATCTGGGAAATTGTTATTGTTGTTGTATTTATTATTTGTGGAAAAAATAAAATTGATTTATTTAAAAAAAAATATGATATGACCAAGCAAATACTGGTCATTGTTATTACGAGCGAGGTTTGCCATGACGGTCTGTGAGACCTACAACCTAGTGAACACTTCTCTGTTATCCGAATGCAGAGCTGCCTAGCTTAAGCGTGCCCAACTTCTAAGATTTTCAGACCACCCAACACACATGCTATAATACATGTAGGTTGCCACTACTGCCGACACACACTCTATGTAGGTTGCCACTCTATATTTAGGTTTCTCTGAAGCTATATCATCACACATAACAAATTTATTACAATTAAAGGAGAATGTAAACCAATTTTCACTTTAAATCATTTTTTAGGATAAACCAAATAGCACGATCAGTCACAGTTTACTTACATAATTTTTTTACATTGTATTTTATTGGATTTATGGATTTATTGTACTTTATATATTTATCTGTTAGGTTAGTCTTTAGTACAGTTATCTGAAGGAATCTAATACTAATTCAAGTATTAGTATGAGTAAACTCATCCATTAATAATTGAATGAGCTGTATATGTAAATTTTAATAACTTTTACATTCCCTTGTTCTTGTTGAACATGCTTTAATGTGCTTATTGATGTATTCCTCCACCTTAATACTATATTTGAATGTTTTCACATAATACATTTGGATAATTTGCATGCCATACTCCTGTAATAAGTCTTTCCTAGAATTTCTTTACAGGATTCTAACCTGGAATATTTTTATTTGAATTTTCTTTGTAGAATTTTATAAAGATAAACTAGTGGAACCGTGCTGCCCCGCAGCGTTACTCAATATTGTGATTAGTTGGGAGTGTTTTTTCTGACAATTAGTCTTGATACGTAGCTCTGCTTGGATTGATGCTTCCTCAGTAATTTGTTAAATAAACATTTTGAGATTCAGTTTAGTTATGGTCGTGCCATTATCTCTTCGGCTATACAGTGGATAGCCATTTAAATTTCCTTTTGTTCCCTCAATGAAAGATTTTGGAAAATCTTTCTTACATTTTTATTTTTGCACGCAAACACAGGAATGATTCAGATGACCACAGGGTCCATGTACCATTTGAGATTTTACTAATTCATAGAGTTCTTTATGTGAACGATTGGGAATTTCAGCAGATACAACTTTGTCAATGTCCTCTGAGTTCCTAAACTTGAAATTATCTTCCAGTGTTAAAAGCACATGAATGTGAGGCAGTCCACGTTTTGGAATTCCATATTGTACAAAAACCCTTTTACTGCTCCAAAGATCTCTATTTTACAAATTAGTCGTATCGATTCTTCCACTTTAGCATGAAAATCTCGTACCACAATGTCTGGCCTATTATTTGGTGTCTCCTAAGAATGAATACTATCAGTTATTTCAGACTATGTAGGATTGCAAGTAAATGTTATGAAGAGGTCTGGCTTGCCAAACTTTCTTACTAATGCCATATAATCTTGGTAATTCTGCATCATATTTCTTGGACTCCCAATAAAAGATGAAGGCAGAACTACAATCCGACCTACTCTCAACCTTTCATGCTCAGCACTCACACGTAAAGCATCTGCTAAGCCTATGTATGTGTCTACATGCAATTTAGTTTGTTCCCTTTGGATTTACTTCAGTCTATTTCCTTCAATTCGGCAGTAATAGTTCACAAAATGTTGTTGAGAAAGTATTCCATCATTTATTAATGGATTGAAGTCACCTGCAGTACCATTTTCTCAGACTGATATTCTATATAAAATGTATTCTCACATAGTAATAGTCTTTTGTATTTTAGTTTGACGCGCACCTTGAATTGGCATATCTATGTGCCAACCAGTTTCACCACATGGCCAAAACAAAGCGTAGCACATTGGATCACAATGCATGCTATCATAATCTATCTTTTGTAAAGCACCTGCTCCTCTTTCATAAACATTTATATGTCTATGAGAAGGAGGTGCTCCATCAGCTGTTTTAAACACTGCAGCAATTTCAGAAGTAGTAGGATCATTATAGGGATGCTTATCTGCAGATGGTTCATGGTAGGATCACATAACAAAATTTATTGGTAAACGATTATTTTTAAGTGCAAGGGCTTTTTCCTCATCAAGTTTCAGATGCATGGTTTTGTATGAACGGACATAAGTATTGAATTTACTAAGCAGATCACTCAAGTTGGTAAGTGTCTGTTTGGACAAACCTTTGTTAGCATCATGTGACATTCTCATTTCATTAGCTTTAGCAAAATCAAGAATATATAGCTGACCAAATGAAGTACTTTGGGAATCATTAGGATATAATGGAGAAATTCGGTGCCCCCTTTAGAAATGCCATGGATTCTAAAGAAATAAGGACCATAGTTAGGTGGTAAATCAACTTTTACACCAAATGAAACAAATGATTTTGCATTATTGTATTGGCAAATGTTGTCTCTGAAATTGTTAGATGTTTCATTATTACCAGAAAACAACTCATTCATTTCTTCAAGTATGGTAGAAGGTGGAAGTTTGATTTTTCCATCGTAACAACAGAGAATGAACTTTCCAGCTGTATTCTTCTCAGGTTTTAAATGCAATGCTGAGCAAAACTGAGAAACTCCTCAAGATCACCAACAGAGTAAGGACTGACATCTGGAGTAGCACCAGAAACTGCACACCTTGAAGCAAATCTAAACTTCTTACCACTCCTACATACTCTGCTTTCTTGATCTTTTTGGGCTATGGCCTTTGCCTCACGGCGGCCAGTCAGAGTGGCCTTGCCTTTAGTCCTCTTAATGTTAAGATCTACAAATATAGAACTTAAATCAAGTGTTTCCTTCATAGGATTTCTAGAACCTAAAAGGACACTATAATGCCTATTATCTAGGTTTCCAGAGAATATAAAGTCATTAATAGTCCCTCTAGAACAATAATTAGCAATTATGTCACCATTTTCCTGATGAACTCTAAACAAACAATTTGGAAATAGATCACTCACACTCTGAAATTCAGCTTGTCTTGCATACTGGTCATTGACACTCATTATACGCTTATAATCAGTAGCCTTTTTAAATACTTTACCCATATGTCTTCTTTTAGAGGAAAGGATCAGATATCATCAAATCAGCATCACCAGGGTCTTGTCTTTTTCTTGTTGTTAACCCTAGATGGTGAATACTAGGTGACCCATTATGAACTCCCAACTGCAAAGTGCTTCTTTTCAGCACTTCGCAAGCTTTTTTTAAATAAATCAAAAAATACTAAATATGCTCCAAATGTCAATTTTATCATTTCGTTTTTCTTCTCAAAACCTGTACTTTCACATACTACCATAAAAACTTACAAAAAAAAAAAAAAAAAAAAAAAATAGTAAATAATTATTGTCTAGAAGATTCAAAAAAATTTAAAATTTTGTACGTTAATTATAACTTATAACCCTTCTTAGGAGCACTAAAACATTTTTGTCAATAATTCCAAGATAGCCAAATTGTTTATTATTTTGTGCACTATAATAATATGTTGTTACATTTTATATAAACTACTAGTTTTTTTTTTATTATTTCCATAAAACGCAAAAATGAAAAAATGTGCAAAGTTACAGTATGATCATTGTAGGTAATCAAATAGTACATGTAAAAATTCTAAAAAATGACCATTGAATAGACAAAAAAAGTTATTTAGGAAAAATAGTCATATTGTCCCCATATACAAAGTTTTATATATATACTATGTTGTGGAAAATAAAAATTTTACCACGGAAATGAAAAATTACATAACAATTCATAAATAAGGGGTATGTATAATTTTTTGCTACATGTACTTTATTAGTACAATCTATTAGCTACAAGAAAATGTAAAATATATGAATATATTCCAAAAAGTATAAAATTTATAACACCAAAAGTCAGTGTGCGCAAATTGTGTAAACGGTTCTTGAAAAGTTGTGTATATTGTAATCATAGTAAAAAAAAATTTAAAGAATTTTTTCTGAGAACAAAAACTGATAAAACAAATATTTCTGAATATAAATATATAAAATAGTTATATTCGTGACAAAAATAAAGTTTTGACGTAGGATAGCTTGTTAGACCGATAAAATAGACCGATAAAAATTGGTCGGTAGCGTAGTTGGTTCAATCCCAGCTTCATGTGCTAAAGGTTCTCAGTTCGATCCCAATCAGTCATAATACATTTTGAGAAGGATCAGCTGATAACCACCGGCTGTTCATTTGCCATTGGGCTATTATTTAATGACACTTTCTAAGGAATAGTCGGCCATAGTTTGTAACAATGACTACATTCACTCATCACACTCATTCGAAATCCATATTCGCCCATATCTTGACGATCGGCGTCTTATGAATAAATAAAAATAAATAAATAAAATAAAAAATAAATAGATAATAACATACTACGTTATATTGTTGTAGATAAATAAAATAAAAGCGTCATTTTGACCAAACACAAATAATACACTTTTTTCAAGATCTTAGGTTATTATGAGAATGCAAAACTAATACCATATTTTTACATGTCTTATTTGATAAAAAATAAATGTTTAGTTTAGTACCTACATAAATATATACATGTTTGTAAAATTAAAATACACTAAAAAAATTAAATATTTTACTCACTCTTAGTTCTCCAGCCTGTTTTTAGCCCTATATTGCATTATTTGTATGTAGGATTGTTATAATGATTTTGAAGTGCAAGTGGTAGTGTTTTTATATAAATATAATGTAATGTTGTTTAGTAGTAGAACTTGTTGAACAATACCTAAAACTAATTTCCTTTTCTGCAATGCCACTTCCACTAAAATATATATGAACTACACTACACTACACTTTCATTTCATTTCAATTCACTACCCTTATTATGGTAAATACGAGCAGTCAAGAAAGCATTATGTATGAACAAAGATGGCTAAACGTAAACTGATGGCCGCTCTTCTACATCATTGTTGTCACGTGACCATTGCCAACGTACAGCACAAAATTTCCTCGAGATGGTACCAACCGACGCAAGAATTTTCTGGCTTTCTACACAATTTTTTATTTGTTTATATCGCAATAAATAATTTATTTATTACAGCTTTTTACAGCAGCTTGCAACGCGTCAATACTGGCTTTTGAAAGAACACGCAAACAAGGGTATACAAACACATTTTTGGTAAAACAATCAAATCACCTACAACATTTCAATTTTTTTCGTTGGCTAGAGTATTTCATTCACTGCAGACTGACAGTTTGCACACCTGTTCCAACAATTGGTTATTGTACAGTTATGCGACAAGCATCTGCCATTTTTCCCACTCCCGACCCCTCCGCCGGGTGGGAATTGAGCGGGAATTTCAAGTTGCATGTTTAAATGTTATTCCTACATTTAGAAAATTGTATAAAAAATTATTAAACATATGAAATGTACAGAACAGAACATTGTGCATTGATTGGTACCAAGTTTGTCGCGCTTGCTTTATGATAAACATATGTTTTATTGAGTTTTACAAAAGAGCATGCGACGTACCTACTTTCGTGATCGCATATATGTTTGAAAATAGCATGCAAAGCGCCAGGATTCGCAATGTAGGATTAAAGGACCAAATGTCATCAAATTAGATCTTTCAATTTCCAATTTCTGTTTTTCGCTACTCCTGCGAGCGTCTTTTGTTTTCCTTCCCAGAACCATAATTCAAAGCACAAAATACTTACAAACTTGTAAAGTAACTAAAGAAGTGTATAAAGTGGTGAAACCAATAGCTACATTAAACTTATATGATTAAATAGCATAAAGAGAACAAAACAGGTTAAAATAATCTGAATGTAAACAAACCTCTCTTGAGATGCCTAATGCACAGCTGATAATGGCTTGTTTATTTACGTTCTCGACATGAAAAATCCTTTTAAGAAAACCATAATTTAGGTCGAATGTCCACGCCTAAGTCTCTTCAGTCTTAACCAATTTGAGTGATCAGTAGCTCAAAATAAAGCGAACATTTTACTGAGTGTTCTTAAAACAAAGTATGTAGATTAACACTGTGGAAACTGAAAAAGAAATGGTAACGGTATGTTTCAGATCCCCATAAGAAGTGTATAGGAGGAAAACATTTTTGAGTAAAGTATGAAAAATACCAAAGCTAAGTAACTGTTAATACTTTATAGCTGATCTGTAAACAAATACCTTTCATTTAAAACCAAAATGAAGGAAATTGGCAGGATAGAACGGCCGTGCTGACTGCCGTTAGATTTTCATAAATTTGTTTAATATATAGACTTCCTGAAAACAGCATAAATTATCTCTAATTATTTCTATTTCTCTGCAATCAGAAAAAAACTCTGTGATGAGGATTAGCAAATGTACAAAAGTTCAGTGTTTTTTTTAATGATTTGGTTTATTTCATTTATAAAATAAATTTAAATAATTTATTTCATAGTATTTATTGAAATACTACGATCAGCATCTTAATAATGAATAACAACAACAACAACAACAATATCTTTATTCATCTCAAAAATTACATATGTACATATAGCTTCCACCACAAAAACATAATATAAGTAACAATTACAATAATTAACAACAAATCACATACAGTCAAGTACAGAACAAACAATTAAATCCGTCTTATACAAACACATAAATATACAATACCAAGTCTGACCTAGAATATTGAAAAGGAAACTAAAAAGAAAAAACTTCTGCTGAGAAAATAAAGATGTAAACCTCCAAGGCTAAGCCTGTGTGGAGGAACTCTTAATATTGAAATTTTGTTAATGCTGTTGGCCTAACAATGACACATAAATAATAATTTTACAATAAGATTTAATTTATAATGCTCCAAACTGTACATCAGAAAACATATTTTGTTTGTATAAAATACATATCAATATTTATTTTTAGAGCCTTTATATTGAATGAAAACTGTACTATGGCATTTTACTTAAAAAAATTGCTAAGAGTTATGTAATGTTTCAATATATTTTCAAAATGGTATACAAATGTGAATGTATTTTTGTTTGGATGTGTGGATATTGTTTGGCATTTAAATGTGAATTATTTACGTATTTAGATAATTTTCTACTGTAAAATTTGTGTGTAACCATTTCCTAATTTTATTTCCAAACATATGAACATTCTCTATCTTTCTTAATTCTGCAGGTATCATATTGAATAAATATGGTGCTAAATAGTTAAAAGATTTTTTATAAAATGTGCTTACCGGTCTTGGAACATAAATAGCTTCATTTTTTCTTAATTTTGATCTGTAAACATTACTTCCAATGCTGCCTTTGCTTCTGATAAAAAATATTTTTAACACCTTATACACATATAAATGTCTAAGTGGAAGAATTCTGAAAGAGGAGAACAGTGGAAAGGATGGTTCACGTCTTGGTTTTTTTGCTATCAGTCTCATATACTGTTTTTGTATTGTAATGAGTGATTTTAAGTTTGAGTAGTACGTTCCACCCCAGCATACGTTTCCATACTCCAACCTACTGTGAACTAAAGAATGATACAAGGTTCTCAGAACACTACTATTACACATATTTTTAAGGAAATAAAATATTCTAATTATGTTATTTAATTTTTTCCTCAGCTCATTTAAATGTTGCTTCCAGTTAATATTACTATCCAATGTAACCCCTAAATATTTTATAAAATTTTCTTGAAGAATTTCATTACATTTTGTTTGGCAATAATCATTTTTACAAACGCATTCAATGCACTTATAAATAATTTTGTTTTCAAATAGTGCTTCCCCTCTAAGACTAAAATTAATGAACTTTGTTTTATTTGTACTTAATATCATATTGTTTTTGGTGAACCACCATTGAATTGCCTGAAGATCAAGATTCATGTTATGTTCTATTTCTGTTAATGAATTTCCATGATAGCATAATGCAGTATCATCCGCGAAAGATGTTACCTTCCCATACAGCCTCGCGTTACATAAATCATTGATATAGACTAGGAATAAGACTGGATTATTAAATAAATAAATAAATGAATATTTAAAAACTGATTCCTATTAACCCATTCCTGATAATTGGCAAGATAGCTCATCATGCACTGTATGGGCCTAGCAGTACACTGATAAGGTGAGCTCATCACTGTGTCCTGTGCTTTGTTTTGTTACTAAATGTTTTTAATTTCATCCACTAGATTTAGTGAGCATGTTCTTCGACAATGTAAAGAAGTTAACAACATCTTATGTTTATCCTGGGTTTGTGTAGCGTTGTTTTACTACTTGAAGTAATGCTCACTAGGTCGGCTGAGTCTATCCATTAGCTATTATATTCCAATAAATTTGCTGTACATTTAGTTTCAGTATCATGGGTTTTTGTGTACAGATGATGGAGTGATTTAGTGCTGAGTGCGAAATGGAAAATATACGTTGATCTAAGTTTTACCAGTATTTATTGGAAGTATTTTTACATTTATTTATAATACATAACATTCGTTGTTTTAGATTTGCATCTAATTTTGATTGTAGTTAATGTAAAATTGAAATATGAATATAATGACAAATTTAAACTTCTGAATCTACAAAACATAAGCTATCTTCAGCTACATTGTTATACGGTTTATTCATTATTTTCGATCAAACAGCGCCGCTCCATACTCAGTACCGTGCACTACGCTGGGGCGGTCAACTAATTTGTACCCACTTCGACTGCTGCGTCAAACTTTACGATCTGCAATGGGTTAATGAATAAGTATCTGTGAAGAATCCACGCTACCATGCATCAGAAGTTTAACGAAACTGCAACAATAAACCCAGTTTCTGGAATACAAATTCGCATAAGGGTTAATAATATTACAATTTGATTTTAATTTGTAATATTACTGTTTTATAGGAAATTCAATGTACGTATTTGGTGGATGTACGTGCACTAGTACAACTTTCAACGATCTGTGGCGACTTGATTTATCTTCTAGAAAATGGGTTCGTCTACTCACAATGGGGACTTACCCAACACCCAAAGCTCTCGCAACTCTAGTTCATTATGAAGGCCTCCTAGTTTTGTTTGGTGGATGGACTCATCCCACACCTTTTCCACTTCACCAGGTATGTAATATTAAAACAATGTTAACTTGTTTTTGAGTGTGTTTTATAATACCCAAAATAAGTATAGACCTCATTTGATATTTGTGTGTATCACATTAGCATTTTAATTTTCATATATATTGAATGTTCATCTGTAATTTTGCTAATATCTGACAATTTTACTAATATACTAACGTTTTAATAAATAAAAGTTTGTATTTACAAATATATATATGAATACTGTGTTACTAGTCAATTTCACCTGAGAGATAGTAAATTTTGAAAATGAGAAGAGCAATGTAAAGAAAATACATTATCTAACTATTGAATTGAGTTTTTATTTACATCACTAACATTATTTAAGCATTGTGCTCTTTCTTCCCTATAGAAAGTATTCTTCCCTATATAAATTGCCACAGTATGTTTGTGAGAATAATGTATTAAAATAGTTTTTTAATTAGCATAATATGTGTTTGTACATATAGAGTACAAGTGAACATCAGACAACACAAATTATGTATTACAATATAAGCACAAAATGCACAAATATACTAACAATACAAATGCACAAATATATCAAAATATAAGCACAAAATGCACAAATGTACTACAGTATAAGTACAAATTGCACAAATATAGCATAATACAAGCACAAAATGCATAAATATTTACAATGGTATATAATGTACAATGGTGGTCAATTTTGGCGAAACAAGCTTACCTTCCTCAGACCAGAGGGATTCACAAAAGAATCAATCAATCAAGGTACCGTAATGTCTTATCAGTATAGCAGTGAGCCATACTCTCTACAAAGTGATTGTAGATAATCCAGTTATGTCGGCAAACCAACATAGCAGACACTTTCTTTCCCAAGCAAAATGATAAAAATAATTTTAGGAATAAAGTACTTTATCGGCATGCATACAATCTTTACATAAATATTTATTATTTATGGTAATCCATCAGTTTTATAATTTAAGAGTATTCAAGTCCTTGGATTTATTTTTTATCTAGCTAAATGCAAACAGTAATGTTTACCAAGCCAAGGGCAGGCAAAGACTTAACGGCACATTAGGAGCCTACATTATATTCGACACCACAGTACATCTGAGCATGTTACAACCCATGTCTACTGCAATAGGAAATGATTCAGGTTTGTTTGCACACTTATAATACACTACTTACCTGCAACATGTTTCATTGTTGTTGAGGAGGGTAAAAATTGGACTCAAATAAAACAAATTTAAAACTCAGACTTTCAAAATTCATAATATTTAATCAACTAAAATTCATTTTATATACAAGTGATGTACAAAAAACCTACTCAACTTTAGCTAAGACCTTAAGATTTCACCACTTTACATCGGAAATAAATGTTGATTTTTTAATACTTTTTGCCTGAGGATTTTCTCATGGAAAATTTCTTGTTCTGGGCACTTGCATTCACTCTGAACTCTTGGGCTTTCTTTATCAGTTTAGCAGAGAAGAACTCATTCTTTTGTGATAAATGCTTGTTAATGAAGACTTTACTTTTGGGAAGTTTGTGTTGATGGCCGTAGTTTATTTGTACTTTTTGCTCAGAGTGACTTGTAAAATCGCTGATTAACCAGGAAGAGGTTCTTTTGTACAGTGCTTGCTGTTTGATCGACTGTCACCTGGTCCTCAGTGCATGGTAAAACCTAAACCAATGGCTATGATATATACCTCCTTCCAAGATAAAACGAATTTAGTATTATATTTGTATTCCCTATAAATTGCTAAATTATAATTAAAATTTATTATACTACAATTCAATAAGAGAACATTTAAAAATAGTTCCACAACATAATAAAGTGATAAATCTGTCAACAATTACATTTTTAAATATGATAAATTATAATATATATATATGATAGTAAATTAAATGCCTTGTCCATATTTCTAGGCTTGGCGAACTTTTAACGAGTTGCATCTTTATGATATCAAAGAAAATCGATGGAGCTGTGTGCTGACACCAACCCTCTCACCTCCACCGATGGCCGGCCACTCTGCTACTGTACATAGGGATGACATGGTAGTGTTTGGTGGAATATGTGGTCAGATGGTAACTGGAAGGTTAGCTTATTTTAACACGTTCATTTTATTTAATCAGCTAAAAAGTTCTAATGTGTGAATGAAAGTAATTACCTTGTTTTTAACACATAAGGCAAGTTGATGGTCACAAAAATGAAGTGATCATCACCTCCATACACTGGAGGTTGGGTGGGTCATCACCACGTACAGGAAGATGAGTAGGCCAAACATTGTGAGTGGGTTAGTTTATAGCAGGGTGGATGTCCCAAAGCAGAATAACGGGCAACATTGTCGCAGAACTAAAGAGATGGCTGCAGGAAGAAATCATCTTATTGAGAAAGTATTTTCCATACCCGAAAATTACAAGATTAATTTCTGCAGAACCATATCTGGTTTTGTCTCAAACAAAGAGCTGTGGAATACTACAAATGAAGAACCTGTAGATTTGCAGATAAAAAACAAAAGTGGCGGTGGATTGGGCACACACTACGTAAAAATCAAGATGCAGTGGAGAAACAGGCTTTGAGTTGGAATCCCCAGGGGCAGAGAAGACGAGGAAGACCTAAAATGACCTGGAGAAGAACAGTAGACGAAGAAATAAAAGCCGCAGGGAAAAGCTGGAGAGAAGTGAGAGCCTTGGCTGCAAACCGAGTCCGATGGCGTTATTTCATAGAGGCCCTATGCTCCGTGCAGGAGTGAAAGGAAATAATAATAATAATAATAAATCAGATTATAGAAAAGACTATGTTTATGGGCTCTATTGCCTCAAAAACCAAAATTCTTGGTCATACTGCTTGAGAAATCTGATGAGGCCGTAGACCGATCTTCCTCATGAAACAAAATGCCATGATCCACAAATGGGACTGTAGCACAGTGCCTTGGTGAGGCCATAGGCCGAACTCTCCTTCGTGAGGCCATAGGCCGAGCTCTCCCACGAGACCGCAGGCCGAGTTCCACAAAGGGGCTAAAGATAAACAGGGAAGACCTCCAAAACAAAATGTATTAATAACCTACAAGTTAGAGCAACAACAAACAATCTTCAGCATCTTCTGGCAGATATAGATGCTACCACTTCAGTTTGTAAAATCCAATTGAGCGAAGCTTGGTCTTCCGTACTAATAATAATAAAACACAAAATACTTTAAACTGTCATAATAAATAATAATACCAATAACAACGCAAAACAGCTGGCAAATTGAGTGTAAGTGAAGTACCTATCAGCTGTGAAGTGCGCTGTTCATAGGGATGGCAAATATTTTCAATTTATCGATATATCGCAAACCAAATATCGATCTAACAATAATATCGAAAGAAAAATATCAATATATTGTGTAACCGATATATGGAATTGTAAATGAATTATCTGTTTATAACTATGCACTAAGTCTTATGTCATGACTAAAAATACAATCATGTTTTACTGTCGCTATTTAGAATAGCCTGCTGAATGTAAAAATTAAATACATTTATACATACGAAACAAGTTGTACGTGTATGTACTGTACGTGTATGGGTGGGTGGGTGGGATAATGCAACTGTACGTGTATGGGTGGGCGGGTGGGATAATGCAACTGTACGTGTATGGGTGGGCGGGTGGGATAATGCCACTGTACGTGTATGGGTGGGCGGGTGGGATAATGCCACTGTACGTGTATGGGTGGGCGGGTGGGATAATACAACTGTACGTGTATGGGTGGGTGGGTGGGTTAATGCCCGGTATAATTGGGAATGATGATTGTGTTATGTATTGCACTGTGGGGTTGAATGAAAAAAATCAAAATAAGAATAGTTATACCTTTAATTATTATGATAATTATAAAAGAATAATGTTATAACATTGTTATTTTGTTTTTCACATTAAAATGCCTTAAGGCTTCACATAAAAATTACAAATTAAACAATTTAATTTCATAAACATACTTTCAATATTTGTCAGATAAATAATAAAATTAAATTGTATAATCAAAGTAAAATAGTACCACAAAAAGAACAAATATTACTTAACAAAGAAAGTACATAAATAGTCCTAGGATGTCTGTTTTAGGGTGTAAAATGAACATATGTTTCAGTGCAAATGATGTTTGGTGCTATAATTTTCTATCCCAAAATTGGAGGAAACAAGAAACGACTAACCCAAAGCCTGTTCCTCGATACAACCAGTCACAGATAGCGATTGATGCAGATCACTTACTTATCATAGGTATGTTAATGGATCCAGTGAAGCACACAAATAAATTCACAATGTTTGTGACAAGAAGCAATTTTATTGTTATTGTTTACTTCAACTGTAAATATATAGTACCTTGACTGTCACAGTCGAAATTATGAGATATTGATAATAGCCTATATAAATGTTCGAAAGCTTAAATTACAATAATACGTATTTAAAGTTACTGTTCTCTATAACTGTAATTTGATTTCTCTTATTGTAATACATATTTATTTTGATATTTCTCCAAACATTTCAGATTTCTATAGAGGAAGCTTAAGTTTTCAAACTGTCTACTGATCCTATATTTGGCTATGTTTATTTTTACCTTCTCTTCTTAACACCAAATTAATCCAGTATATAAAAAAAACCTTCCTGCACAACTTATTTAACTCTGAGGTGCACATTTTTCTTTTTGGCAAACTTTACCTGATCTGGTGAGGCTTTATTTACACACTGAACCACCAAATTTGTTTATAATATTGATCTTTATTTATAGTTTCTACATCACTTTTCTCTTCTGGAAGATCACACTGAGAACAGTCTTGGTTAAAGAAAACTTATAACTATATAATCTAAACTTTTACAATTTGAATATTGTAAGATAAAAACCTTGATAATTTTGTATTGTCTGGAACCCATTGGCGATGTAATTAATTAAAAACAAAAAAATCGTAAGGGCGAGTACTTGAATAACAAGCAAAAATGGAGCAAAACTATAATTGACTAAAATGTCAACATTACATCAGAAGCATTCTATAGTTTTTCTGCAATGCCACAATACCATTCTCTAACATAATCTGAGGCTCGTCGAGTCATGTAGGCCCGTACTCGTGGAAGGACGGTTCTAATGCCATTGCACCAGTTACCTTTTTGCACTCCGACTGGGATTCAAACCCAGGGCCCGCCATCTCCCTGATCACAAGAGACAGCGATTTTATCCACTAGACTACCGAAACGCAATCGGCAAAACAGGTAGAACTCTTAGGTGGAGAATTTTGTACTGCAATTTTGTATATGACTGTTGTCTTCTCTTTACCAATTCTGCTCATAACAGATAGTGCTCCCTAATGAAAATGTTGTCTCTCGACTATTTAACTGATTGTTTGGTGTGTATTCACTATAATAAACACAAGACAAACACTGCATGTGAGTCGTCGCCAATGGGTTATTATCAATTTGAGACAGGTAATAATAGAGCAGGTGGTTCTGTGCTGGAAACAGGTGGCTGTGGTGGCAGGCCTAGTATCTTACTCAACGATGTTTGGCTGCTAACAATGACTGGCAATGTCTGGCAGTGGAGAGAAATCTCTGTGGACAACCCACAGTGGGGCACTTCACATCCCTCCAACGGACAGCTCTGGTGTCATCCTGCTTGTAAGGTACAGATAAAAGAGGAAAACATTTCAGTCAGGCACTATAACTTTAGCAAAAAGTTAGGTTAGGTATTTATGCTCTTTATATAATTTCAAAATGATGCTCTGAAAACTATTTAATTTGTCTTTATTTATTCAGCTATCTCATTTGGCATCAGTATTTAGATTTGGCAAAAGATAATTTAGACAGAATATTAAGATCACCAAAGTGTGCACTCTGAATAATTTTAAATCTAGACTATAGTACTTCTGTAAGATTACATTTAACCTCTCTCAAATGCTGTAAATAACTGAAATTGTTTTAAGTTACCATCTGCACAGTGCTATGCAGGATCACTCCATACTTACCAAGCAGTATATTGCTAAAACTTGAAGTTGGTATTGATTATTCCTTTGTAGCAGGATGCTAAGGAACGACTTCTTTGAGTGGTTTGGTGAATTACTAGGTTCGTTTGTTGTATCAACAGAACGAGTTTTATTTACAACAGTTTTCTGCTTGTTGTTTATGTTTGGTAGGGTTGTGAAATTAGCATCTGGTAGTGGATATCGGGCACTTTTTCCAAAATTGGAAATTGAACTCTAATAGGTAAAATTGATTATTTGAGTGATTTATTTTCTGATAACAGTGACTAAATATTATGATTCTACAGGGTTGGGCAAAAGTCTGGAATATATCTTTTAATTTTAAAACAATTGAAGGAAATGTAATGAAACTTTGTAGTTATGTACATGTCCCTATACCAAACCTTTAGACATATTTTAAATGTTTTTCACATGGCCAGGAGATGGTTCATGATGGAAGTCTTAAAAATTGTAAGTGTAAACCGCATGTTATACTTTATTTTAAAGGTCTTTATTAGGAGAACACAATGCTGCAAACCCGACCTCTAAAAGATCACTCAGTCAGAAAATACAGCCTTTTAAAGCATTTATAATGTCAAAATAACTAATATTTCTTAGTTATCCGGCTATTATTTGGTTTGGGCTACCAATTATGGATTAAAACTAGTTATCATAAAATTATGCTTCTTTATTTATTGTAATTAAACGTACCCTTCATAAAAAAGAACATCGGCCTATTTCAAGAATAGAATGGTGTGAAATAATGAAGTTAAAGAAATGGACTTACCTTAATGAATATGAGTCCTAATAAACTAAAAGTTTTGGTCAATCTTATTTTACCACAAGTGTTCAAAGTGTCCACCAAATGTTTGTTGATAAGTTCCAAGACAGGTGTAGAATTCATTTGTAGCATTCGTTTTTTTCATCAGTTATTTCCAAAACTTGCTGTTCAATCCTAGTTTGTATTTCATCTAAATCTAGAGGTCTATTTGTATACATTTTTGTTTTTAAATACTCCCAGAGAAAATAGTCTAATGGGTTGAAATCTGGTGATCTTGGGGCGGCCACTTGATAGAACCTCTTTTACTGATCCATATATTTGGGAATGTTACTTGTAAATAATCTCGTACATTTCTATGAAAGTGAGGAGGGGCACCATCCTGTTGTTGAATGTTGAACATTCTCTGGCGGTCTTGACATTTGCAATATTGCAGGCATAATTCAGTGCTATAGAAGTTGCAAGTAACAAGGTCCATTTACAGTTTCTTCTATGAAGAATGATCCAATTATGTTGTTTCCCAACATTCCGGCCTAAACAAGGTCCATTTACAGTTTCTTCTATGAAGAATGATCCAATTATGCTGTTTCCCAACATTCCGGCCCAAACAAGGTCCATTTACAGTTTCTTCTATGAACAATGGTCCAATTTTGTTGTTTCCCAACATTTCGGCCCAAACAAGGTCCATTTACAGTTTCTTCTATGAACAATGGTCTAATTATGTTGTTTCCCAACATTCCGGCCCAAACAAGGTCCATTTACAGTTTCTTCTATGAAGAATGATCCAATTATGTTGTTTCCCAACATTCCGGCCCAAACAAGGTCCATTTACAGTTTCTTCTATGAAGAATGATCCAATTATGTTGTTTCCCAACATTCCGGCTCAAACATTGACTTTTTCTGGCCACTGAGTGTGCTGCTCCCTTATCCGATGTGGATTCTCATCTGACCAATAACTCACGTTCTGTTTATTTTCACTTACATGAAGAGTAAATTTGACTTCATCTGTAAAAATAATATTAGAACAAAATCTATCAAAGCCGACACACATATACATCATAATTTCACAAAATTGTAATCTCCGATCGTAATCATCGTCAATCAACTCATGAACGAATTGCATTTTGTAGGGGTGGAATTTTTCTAGCTTTAAAATTATACCTACAGATCTTCATCTTATGTCTACGTCTAATGACACCTGAGTGGTAGAACAATGTGGATTTTCATGAACTGATAATAAAACATTTAATTAGTTGTCTACTGTGGTTGCAGTCTTTGGTCTTCCACTACGAGGTTTGTCTAAAAGATTTTCTATTTCACTAAACTGCTTTAGTATTTTTTACACAGTTGATTGCTGTAAGCATTCTCTATCAGGATACAGCTCGTTGAAAATATCACATACTTCTTCTTGGGTTCGCTTTCTGTCTTCATACCAAGAAATAATCAAAACCTCAATATGTTATTTCGTCGTTAAAGTTGGCATTGTATTTTATGTGACTTGCTTCAGTCATATGCAAGAATAAAATAAAATATTTCCTAAGTTTGGTGTAGGCAGTCTTAGACATGAGTAACTGAGGAATGTCGTAACAATTGCAAATTATAAGGTAATCTGGGGGTTTCCAAGAACATTGGAATGTCAATTTTCGCCAACATACAGTATGGATGAAGGGGTCTGTTTAGTACGTTGATTATTTACAATCGTAATGTTATAAAAGTAATTAATTATTAACAAAAATTAAACTAAGGAAAATTATTAAAACACGATAATTAAACAGTTTTTCTAAAAATAATTTAAGAATATTAATAATCATTTGTTACATAATTTTATTTTCAACATGAACTAATTCCCCTTATTCTGTCGATTGAATTATTAGCTGTAAGCAGCAATTGACAATAACTATATTATCCTCTTTCTCAAGAAATATTATTTATTTTGACATTATAAATTCTTTAAGAGGCTGTATTTTCTGACTGGGTGATATTTTTGAGGTTGGGTTTGCAGCATTGTGTTCTCCTAATAAAGACCATTAAAATATGTAACATGAGGTAGGCTTACATTAAAAATGTTTAAGAATTAAATCGTGGGCCATTCCCTGGCCATGTGAAAAACGAGTAAAATATATCTAAGGTTTGGTATAGGGACATGTACATAACTACAAAGTTTCATTACATTTCTTTCAATTGTTTTAAAATTAAAAGATATATTCCAGACTTATGCTCAACCCTGTATAATAGACTAATAATAGTATAATCAGAATGAACAAAGTGATTGTGAAAGCACTAGCAACAGAAGTGATCCAGAACCTCCTCTGGCACAAACAACAATTTAAATAAGTAATGAGTAAGCCTTTTATAACCAATGAAAAAGGTTGATGGGTAATTTGTAACTGGATTATTGGCCCTTTTAATCCAGTTCTTTTTAATTTTGACTCGTCAAATAGTGAATACAATTGTTTTAGTGATAGTTTTGTTAAATCTATAATGCAGTTGAAACAATTCAGCCCAGGGGGTAGGCAGGTGCTGTTAACCCAGCAATTGAGAGGTTAAGCATAGAAGGTAATCTAAATATGATACAGGGTGTTTCACTTCCATTTAGGTGATAGTGGCGTATTGTAGCCCCAAAACTTGCATTTCCAATACTATTTTACAATTAAGCTGGATATTATAACTTAAAATAATGAGTTTCTTTTGATGACTTATTATTTTTGAAAACCTTGGAGATACTTAGAAACCTGACAAATTATTTGGCACAGAAAATATTATAGTTAGACAAATATTCCTTACCAAAAAGTTGAATATTTGTTAAAATGGATGTATCTAAAAAATGAATTATTGCTGATTTTAGTTTCATAGCATAACATTATTTTACATAAAATCACAACAGTAAGAAGTGTATTTTTGAAATTATTGGTTGCATCTTAATAGAATTAATTGGTGTTTTCCAATATGAAAAAATAAGTTATGATGTAAGTTTAATGGATTTGACAATAGTTAGTTAATCGAAGATGAATTTATAATAATCTGTTGATGTATTAGAGGTATATGTGGGGTTCTTAACCAACAATTTGGAAATAATCCCGTATTTTATTACATCATTTTTTTTATCTTGTTAAGTTCTTGTTTAATGTGAGGGTGTTAGCTCATATACATAAATTGTCCTTTCAACCACTATATACATAGGGCCGGGTGAATAAAAACGAGTCAGGCGAGTAAATGCTTGCATTTCCAAAAACGTTTAGTAAGTTCTATAGTTGAAGTGAATTATCTCAAGTATTTAGTTGTACTCATGAGTAAGTACTCACTGAGGTAGTATACCCTCGGAATCATAGAAAACTGTGTGAATAAACAGAAGTGAATACTTCAGTGGCGAGTAAATACTCATATTGCGACAAGTTTGCTTGACCACATGCTTGTCAGTCGTACTTGCACATTATGATTGCTGCATATCTTAACCTGCGTGATGAGTAGTGTCCACGAGGTGGTTTGCAGATACGATGGTGACGTTTGCCTCCTTGGTGGTAGCAGCTATGGAATTACCCCTTGGTTACTTACTTCTTTTGATGAAGTATGATATGCTCGAGAGCGGAATTTCAATTAACACTTTCTCATGAAAAAGCAATAATTGAACAAGCTTTTTGCCAGCTGAAACATTGTTTCCACATATTATCCAGCAAAGCAAAAATTGCTGTGGAAAAAGTTCCAAAATAGTAGTAAGCTATGCTGTGCTTCACAACATAGCAAAACACTTGAATGATTGTTAGGAGGTAGAAGACGGAATCGAAACTTATTTGAATGAGGTTGAGGAAAATTTACAAGAAAATTTAGATCGGAATGAAATGAGGATTAGATGCCATGGACAAAAAAAAAACACAAATCAGTAATAGCCTTTAGAAAAAATTTTAAATCGAGTCTATATGTAGGTCTACATTCATAATTTTGCTGTAGAATTGTATCCTAATTCCTTTATAATTTTGTAGAAAATAAAAAAAAATAAAATTATAAAATATGAAAACTGAGTGTAGTAAGTATGGCACTGCAAGTATTTACTTGCGTTTTTAGGGAACTTGTTTGCCTCGCGAGTAAATACTTTTAAGTATACCTCGATCCAGCAAGTATATGTGACGAGTAATTGATAGACTTTATTCACATCAGTGTACTTGGCTTATAAATACTTGCTACACAGTACTTGTGAGTAAATACTTGCACTACTTGTTTTTATTCACCCAGCCCATAAATATGGGAAAGGCCTCCCAGGTTAGTTTATAGGTTTTAATGGCACTCATCTACCCTGTATGTATGACTTGGTAGGTTAGGAAGGAGGTAGCTTCCATCATTTTTGGTTGATAAGTTAGGCAGAAAAACAGTTCATAATATTAACCTTTGCCGAGCCACAACATCAGCTCACGTTATCATAGAAAATGCTTTAACCAATGACGTTACTATACGCAACAATCAATTTTAAATTTTATTTTGACTTTGAGCGTTTTAATCACCATTATACATGCTTGGTGACAATGCCAAGTGCGTGAATGACCGTCTGGCGTGGTGTGACAATATATAAACAATCACGTTTATGAACAGTAGGACAAAATGGCTTGCTGCCCATTGACTCGCACTACACCCAAAGCCAACGACATCCCCTCACGTCATGTGATTGACTGTCTGCACTCTGCAGTTTGGAACTGCGCGATACAGTAACTTTACTGCATTTGGTCTATTATGTTTTTACATTTATATTTTACAATTTATATAATTTTACTGCATTTTATATCAAATGCCAATGACAACTTATCGGATGTTATAAATTACATCAGCTCATCATACCTTTTTTCATTTTATTGTTATGTAAATTTTTATCTTTCTCTGTGTCATACTGTTTATACTTTTTTTACATATACTCATTGAAATTTATATAGCATAACTTATATGCATTTCACTTCACACATGATAACTGTTTACAACATATTAGCACTTGTAAATAATGTACACACATACTTTTTATCCATATGTTTTATATAGTTTATTTATTACATTTATTAAACATTTTTCTTACATTTAAATAATATAATTTTTATAATTAATTATATTAGTAGAATTTACACAAACAACTGACCACAAATTTTTGGAGGTTGTAAAACTTGTTAGCTTATACCTTTTATCATTTATTAGTATGATAACTTTTATTTATGGAACACTACATGTTTTATATATTTTGTACATTAACTCATTACATATTTTATTTAAAATTTATCTTAGTGTTTTATTTCCTTCTAAAGTACTTATTAAAGTTTAAAAATAAGTTAGCTTTAGGATTTTGATATTCTCTTATTTATGACTATGAGGGGCTTTTTGCAGAATTTAGCACAATATTTTCTGACTTGCAAAGAGTTAAAAATATAATATAGTACTACTTCAGTAGTAATAAATCCTCAATTTAATCCTGATCCAGTCTCTCATGGCACCGTCCTGATTTACAAGTTTTAGCATGAATTTGATGTAAGATTACATTATAGTCATGTTCAAATGTACAAATAAGAGTTCTACTCTGAAACATAATCTGAGATAAGTTACACGTGTCTGCTAACTTTATCTACAACTTGTACATGATCAATTGTTGTTTTCTTTTAGAGTGGCACAAATGTTATTGCTATTGGCAGAAACCCTACTTCAACTTTACCATCGTTTTCACTGCCAAAATGGAGTCCTGTGCAACGACCTCAGTCCTCGGACAATATTTTACCAAGAAGGTAGTTTTTGTTCCATAGTATGGAACCCTCATCTACATTTGACTTTCAGGTTAAATTTGGTGCACTAGGCCTAGGATTTCAGTAGTAATGAAAGGAAAGTAGCATACCTGATAAAACTTAATAGACTGGCACACTGTAGAAACAGACACTGAGTGACTGAAGAGGCCAGTGGCCCTGAAATATTTCACTATCCAATTCTTAGTGATGTAATTGTGTCTCTTTTACAGTGTACCAGTTTACCAAGTTTTATCAGGTATGCTACATTTGACTTTGAAATTTTTCAATGGTAAACATTATTTAAACTAATTTTCTTTTTAAATGTCAGAATCGATAAATGATGGTTACAACAGAGCTATTGCAAACTTTTAATGCATATAATTGCTACAAAATTGTCAATATTTTTCTTACAAAACTATTAAATTTAAATTACTACAGAAAACTCAGGTATTTGCATTCTTTGTTGATATTTACAAAAATAGGTATTGATGTTAGACAGATAGTGATAAGATATTTTTATCGTTACGAAGAATTCCATATTATATTAGGATTTGATTTCTTAATAAAATGTAAATGTTACAAAATTTCAGAACCGATTATATACTAATTAAATCAATATAATTTTTCCTGGCTCAGAATATTAATGCTCAAAACATCACCTCTGGTATGATTTTGCCTGTAAGTTCTTTAGCAGACGATGGCAAGAGCTCAACCAGCACTTAATTTGCAGATAGGCTAACATTTGAGTTATTTAAGTTAAATTTATCAAGCCATTTGTTTGTTGAACATTGTTTAAACCAGATAAAACCTGCTTACATAGTTCTTTCTCAAAATGGTATTATTATTATTACTACTTGTAATGTGTGGTTTAAAAATGGTGGTGTTGAATGATCTCATATATATATATATTTCCTTCTTGGTGGCAAGATATTTCACTAAATCACACCTCAATTATAGAAAATTTTATCAGTTATTATTAGGTGTTCTTGCTTCTTAAATGAGTGATACATAAATAAGGCATTATAATTTACAGATTACGTCTATTACAAATTACTGGTTGTATAATTTACCATGGATTAGTTAGATACATATAATTAGACCATAGTTAGATAAATTAATTTCAATTAAAATCATATGTCCTATTTAAATTACAGAACATCAGACGAGTCTGTGAGTCCGAGTCTCCCTGTGGATAGAGACATAAATGTAAACGGGAAGAGAGGCTGTTTGACTCCTAGGCAAGGACAAAGCAATGCTGAGCCCGAACCACCTCCACCACCATCTCCTTCTAACAACCAAGACATAGTCAATGTGGAGGTAGCAAACCCCAACAGGGCCAACGATGTAAGGCCGAGTCTAGGTGAAAGGATACGAAACCAGTATCCATACAATAGCAACCGCAATATAAACCTACCAACCAGCAACAATATGGCAGCATTTAGAGCAGCACCAATCAACATGGGTGGCAAATATCGTGAGAGACAGCTGGAAGTGTTGCATAGGATGGAGGAGAGGCTACGTAATTTGTCTCGTAATCCAAAACCACAATTACCTAAAGAAAACACAGTGCCACCTCCATTTCCATCTGTTACTAAACATTCCCCACCGAAAATGGCTATGTTTGTAATGGACATAACCAACGTTCTAACAGAACTTTGTGTGAAGTGGTTACCTATTAGAAGTGTAGCGACAGGAGGACCTGAACATACAATTCTTTACTCACTAGTTTCTGGCCAGGGAGAAATTATTATGTTTGGAGGCATTCAAAAGGATGTTTCTCTGTTCAGTATAGAGGAATCTTCCATCAATGTTATAAATACTGTCACCAATACTCTTCATTTTATATCAGCTCCTCAGGCTGTTATCTAGTTTCAGAATCCATGGATTATTTAGATGATTTAGCGCAAAAACACAAGTGTAAAATAATTACTACATATATGTAATAAACCATGTAAAATTGATTTATTTGAAAAATCCTTTTCATTTAGTTTTACTTGATAAGATGCGTGTTAAAATATGCTTCATTGTTCTCAATTTTTAATCGTTAGTTTTTTTAACCAACATTTCTTTCAGTGATTTATTAATGGGATTTATCACTCTATGGTTCCAAATCTTAGGATAAGCAAGTTTACTTAAAAAGGAGTAGAACGTACATAGTTAACAAATACAATGTAATCCAGTAAAATAGGGACCGACCCTGTAAATGAATGCCGAAAAGCTGGAAATCGTTTTGAAACTTTCATTTTGGCTTGAAATGAAGTAATCTGAGTTGCACCATGTGAGTGAGTGAGCTTAACTATTCGCAGCCAAAAAAACCTTGAAATTTGTTTACTTTTTTTAGATTGTCGCTTATAACTCCCAAACAGCGAATCCTAGTGAAAGCCTTACTGCTAAATACATTAAAGAATATTAAGTCTTTGTGAATTGCCTATCCTAACTGTGAAATACTATTATTTTATATGGTCCTAATCATTGGATGAAAAATGTCGAGTTTTTCATTTTGGCTCAAATTTACAACTCATCCGTCTATAGCGCCCAAATAACTGGTCCTATCAAAATTCCCTGGGAATAAAGGGCCCTTCCCTGGTGTCTTAATGTAGATGTTGATGGATGAAGGTGCTGGAGTAGTATGTAAAGTAATATATTGGCAGGTCGGTTTCCTTGCCTACTATAACTTGGGGTAATACTTCACTTAGGCCATAGCTACCCTGACTGACAATAACTGTGTATGCAGCTAACAGGGGAACCCTCTGGATCCAAGCATGGTTTTTAACGTGCCTATTAGTCGGTCCTTATTCTTCTTAT
Source organism: Stictocephala bisonia (assembly GCA_035578905.1). Taxonomy (NCBI): domain Eukaryota; kingdom Metazoa; phylum Arthropoda; class Insecta; order Hemiptera; family Membracidae; genus Stictocephala; species Stictocephala bisonia. Next base: position 82,384 of record JAQJVL010001811.1, read on the forward strand.
TCATCAGGAATCTTTCTTTTGGTATTGTGGACATCATGTTTTCAGTGAAGATAACTGTGGCTGTAGATACTTTGTGTTGGCAGTGAATGCGCTTAGTAGACTGTACTTTTCAATTCAGTACAAAGTTAGACTTTATACAAAGTAGACTTTGTAATTTTCAATTCAGCCTCTTCAGGATACTTGTAAAATATTACTGTACTTCTCTGAAGGCTGAAATGACTTTTCAAGTACTCCACATTCTTATTACGAATGGTGGAGAACATTTCTTTTCAATGTTATTTCATAGTACAAATAGATGCATATGTATATACTAGTATACATATGAATATATACATTGTTTTAATTTATATATTATGTGTAATACTCGAAACATATTAAGAAACAATGAACAAGACTAAAAATTTTAAGGTTTTTTTGTTTGCAAAAAGTTAACCTCTCAGATGGTGCACTCTCAGATTACTTCAACCTCTCAGATGGTGCACTCTCAGATTACCTCAACCTCTCAGATGGTGCACTCTCAGATTACCTCAACCTCTCAGATGGTGCACTCTCAGATTACTTCATTACTAAATGAAGGTTTTAAAACTACTTCCAGCTTTACAGCATTCATTTTCAGGTACCTCTCCTTGTGGATCTAATTTTACTTGACTAATATATGATAGCTCTCGAAACAGGCTAAGCAGTATGATCATTCATGCCTGTAGAAGAGTTGAGACTAAAGTTACTGGTGGGTGTGAAAAATAATTTCAAATGTTCATACAAGAGTTCAATTGAACTAATTACTAAAATAAATGTGTTTGTTGTTTTGTTTGCCAACTTGCAATTTAACATAATCTCAAGTATAAGTGTGTATCATTTAAATCTAATTCCAAATTAGTTCAGGTAATGCACAAAAAAAGCAAATGAATAAACAGAACATAAATAAAAATTCATTTCTTAAATTAGTGAAACATTAACCCTAGAACACTAAGCCTCCTGAAAATTACATGGATACTAAGTATTCGTAATTTTTACGACTTATGTTAATTTTTTTAAAACTATGAACGATAGTTTACTATTGTTTTAAAGCATGTTAATTTGTAAATATATATATTACAATGTATAATTATGAGTATAGTTTATATAAAGTATCATTTTTTTACAATCTGGAAGGCTTTTAATACAAATAAGCAAAAAATGTAAGGGTTAAAAGAAATTTAAAAAATATATATTAGAACAATTGTATTTTTACAACTAAGAATTTTTTGTTGTACTAAATATACTTGAAAACATCATTTTAAATAGAAGAGGATGAAATTTTACAGTTTTCTATTTTTGGCGCAAAGTTGAATGTCTAACATCTAATCAATGGGTAATAATGCATAAGTGTAACAAATATGAAATACAGTCATTCAAAAACCATGGCCAATGAGTTACTTCTTATATTTTATGAAAATAATCAACAAAAGTGTCTTAGAATATGTTCTCACTTCTCGTCATCACACTGGACACAGCATGTTGCTTTATGTTCCGCACATATAGGCTGGTGACTATGGATCATAAGCCTTTGTAAAAATCACGAAACACCGTTCACTGCACACACACCGCATTGTACTACAGGACAGATCACCCACGACTGAATTCAAAGGCCAGTGACAGAACCTGTCACGAGAGGGAGGGGGGGGAATTCGAGGCGGGGCTTCCGCGCCAAACCAGTTTTACCAATTGACGTCGTAAGTATTACGAAGGCTTAGTGTTCTAGAGTTAAAGCTTAGTTTAAAAATATCAAATGTATGTATTATCATTTTCTTTTAACATTTTGTCATTACAAACCACTTTCTTTGCTCATATATGTCTGTCTTATGAGGAACAATGCTTTACAGTAACTAGTGAAGTGTACCGTATAAATCCAGCATTGGTTGTGATGTTTTAGTTTTAGATATATAATTACATTTTGTTCAACTTATAAATTTATAGTGGAAATAAATAAAAAAGGAGAATCTGTTTTAGTATTTAACCTTAAGGATTAATTTTCAATTAGATGCATTTTGTAATAATTTAGAAGTCTTAGAACTTAGGCTGGTGTCATAACTAGAATCTACATTTTCCAGTGACAACCGCATCAAGGTACTATTTATACAAGGTAACCAGACGTTCCGCCTATACTGTGATGTGGCATCCTCAGTGGTTTCTCTGAGACAGATCGGCGAATGACCTTCCAGTCTGATACTGAGGATGCCACATCACAGTATGAGTGAAACGTCTGGTTATCTTGTAAATATTGTAGATAATACCTTGTCGCGGTTGTCGACGGAAAATGTAGATTCTAGTTATAAATTAGAGGTGTTTATTTTGATTATTTATTCTTCTTGACATACAAAAAAAGGTGTTTGTCTTCTAGATTTAACAATTAAAATATTTTAGTTTTTGGAAACCATAAAGACATGGTACTGTTAACTATGTATATTGTTTAATATATGCATATCTTTAAGCTTTGTTATTTGAACAGAATTTTCTGTAACAAAATAATCTATTTTATTTGACTTTTGTATTAAAATATTTTTGATGGCCTTAATTTGAGTATTAGTTTAAAAAATGGATCCATTCCAACCATCAAATTAAAAAAAAGAGTAGGTAAATGTTGTCTTTAAAGTAACATTTCAATAGTGGATCTAGATGATAAATAGTATTCCATCTGTTTCATCGTTAAGTTTAGTCACTGATAACAGGGTTCACTCAGACCTGGAAAGTCAGGGAAAATGGAATTGGTCAGGGAATATTTGAACTGTATCCAAAGTCAGGGAAAACAATTTTTCTTATTTATTTATTTTTTTTTCTTCTCTTTAAGTTAAGGAAATTGGAAAGTTTTTGGTTCAATAGAAGATTTATGATTGATTGCAACATCAAGAAGAGTCATTATCAAAATATTTAATACAACTGACAGGAGTTACAAAGAGGTATGTAAATAAGTCAAGACAGAATATGCTCTGGTTGTAACTATAGAAACAACTTGCTTGCGAATACCCTTCAATGAATTTGAAGAGAATCCAAAAAGGGTTAATGGTTTCTTGTCATCAATATTACTGGATAATAAGCAGTATTCCGAACTATGAAAAATTATCAATCAGCCTCATTTTCCCTCATAGAAATGCAATACTAGAAAGTGGCTTTTTGGTATACAAATATCTCCTGGTTGAAAACTTGCACAAACAAAGCCTTGTTGCATAGAGAAGATGGAAGGATTTTGAAAGCACTACAAATATTCCAATTTGCCATAGCATTTTGATGTATGTGAGAGGAGCTAGAAAAAGGTATGATGAATATCTTGAAGAATTAAGGTAAGACCAAACAGAAGTGAAACGGGTAGAAAAACAAAAACTTACCTTCTAAATAAGGGTTGGAAGGGAAAAAATATTGAAAGTGAAAACAATACAAGAAGGAGAAAATCCAGACAAAAACTGAAATGCTGGAGAAAAAAAGTCAATTTAAAAAAATAAATCTAGGACTGTAATTTTCAGCTGTTTTACTTATATTGTTCTTAGTGCCATCTCCATCAATTTGTTTTTATTCCTGTATTAATAAATATATTCAATTGTATTTTTTGTGTATAGTTATTTCATACTTAGTAAATATAAAAGGAAAATATAGGGAAGGTTTTGAAGATTTTTCTATTATTTTAACTGATGTGATCCACCTAACAGTATGAATGGTAACTGGTTTCTATATCACTTGGTTCAGCGAAAATGATTTTTGTTTTATTGTGTGTAACCTGGATAACAATCACTTTTTAACTCATTGTCATGCAACCACACCTATATTATTATTTATAATTTCATGACGTTATTTTAGGAAGTGATGTGTAAAAACTGATGTTTTAAAAAATATTCAATCCTGATTCTTAAATACAAATGATAATTATTTTTATAATTTCATAACGACATTTTAGGAAGTGATGTGTAAAAACTGATATTTAAAAAAAATATTCAATCCTGATTCTTAAATACAAATGATAATTATTTTGTCATGTAATCAACCATCCCAGTTTTAATATTTTCTTAATCCTTACCACGCCACAATCCGATATATTGGACCACTCACATTAATTTTATTTTATGCACTTTCAAACTCGTAAAACTTCACAAAAAAACTCAGTATTAACTGAGCTATACAGGACAATCACTTCCATTGTCTTTTTGTTATGTATATTTTGATTTTTTTGTGGACTTATAAACTTTTTCTGCCAACAAAAGTCAGATGTAGTTTGCTAGCTTCATGGTTAGTGTTGTAAGTATATTGTTTTAGTAATTTAGGGTTAGTTTATATACTTCATTAAGTTTATTACTTTTTTGTGTGAATATTTTGATCATAAATACAAGTATTTTGTACATAAATAAATTATTAATGTTTCACAAGCTCCCTGTACCTACTACAGGCACATTCCAAAGTATTATTATTTAAGTTATAGCACAGTATAATCACAGATCTGTGGTATAATGTAGATCATCAGCTCACTAAGCAATCAAAAATGCTTCCATATGACTTTTAACAAAGTTATAACCTGTCAGCTAAATAAGTGATAATTGAATTTAATTTTGATAAATAATACTTTACTATACATACATATGTGAAAAAAGCAAAAATGTTGTGCATTTTCATAAAAAAACTTCAAAACTCCAAAAAATTTCAAGATAGGACCTTCAAATTAAACAGGTATGTTAAGAAATAGTCTGCCTACAAAATGAGATTTTTCGATAAAAAATGTAACCTTTTTTGGTTTTCAATATTTTAAATTAAATTTAAAACCCCAATATATTTGTATTTCAAAATATCCAATCTAATTTTTAAAAGAGAGTTAACCATAATACTACTTGAATGATACAAGGTGGAAAAAAAATATGGAAACGCTTTCATAACTTTTGTATGATTTCACTTGTAATAGTTAAGGCTGTTTGGTAAAAAAAACTTTAGATTTTTTTCGATTTCAATGACTTTACATCAGCTATTAAACGCCTCCCAAGTAGTTCTTTCATTAAAATTATGTTTATAGTTATAAATACATCTCCTCAAAGATGCGAATTTGGGCTTTCTTGGTACATACAGAATTAAGAAACTATTTTCCTGACTATTCCCAAATTTAAAAAAACAGATCCTCACAGGACTGGTCTTGCTCATCAGTTATTTCAAGTTACGTAATTTTACTGGAAATTAGTAAATTTGATTTAAAATAATTAATGTTATATATTTGCTTTTATTTTATTACAATGAGAAATGCCATGTTGTGTTTGGCATCTTATGCTTTTAATTATCACACAATTTACAAAATTCACTGACTTTATATACTCAACTTTTGGTTGTACTTTTACCCGCATGTTGTATTACAATCCAATCGCTATGCACACGTACAACGAGATAGCATTCCACAAACAACTTCCTGCAATTATGCCCCACCCATCCCAGGAGAGGGGGAGGGGTCGAGTGTCTATGTATGAGTAGATCACTCAAACTTACAGTCAGTGCTTCGAGCGGAATTCAGTTGTTCCTAAATCAGCTGAATTGCCTTAAATCTTGAACGTCATCATGGTTACAAAGAACGCAATTTTTGATGCCATTAGCGACATTTCATCTTTTCAGGGAGACGAGGAATTAAACGAAAATCTTCAATATAAGCCTAGGTCGAGTTTGGTATCAAATGAAAGGTCTATTCAAAAGAAATTAATTACCGCAAACTGGATTTCAAAAGGTTTATCCTTTTCAGAGTAGTGGTCATTTAAATTTCAAAGTAACTAATTTGAAAAATTATACTTTATGGAACACAATTATCTTTAAAAAATTAAACTGTCTATGAAAAAAATAACGCTGTTCTGAAAGCGTTTCCATACTTTTTTCATTCTGTATTAGTCGAAATAAAACCTTGAATTTGTTTGAAGTTGGCCTTGGTGTTTTTAGCTATACCAATAAAATATATCATGGTTTGTAAAGTGTTAAATATCAGACTGCTGAAAAAAATAATCATGATTGGATTTTGTTTCATGCTAGACTTAGTTGTCAAGATTAGCTAAGTAATGTTTCATGTCAACAAGCCATAAGGAACGATCCTAGCACATACCAAACATAACATAATATAATGATATACTTACTTGATCTCTGGGCCTAGTCAACAAGATACTGAAAATAACAATGAAGTCCAGATTAGTAATGTAGTACATTAATTATGATTGGAATTTAACTAGTTTATTCACATATAAATAAATTCAATTACTAAGATTCTTATGATGATAAACTTGAAATGTTAAAATACAGATTGCTCAATTTGACCGACAGTGATTGTTTGCAATAAATAACAAAATCTATCAGCAATAAATAAATGTCAACTTTCTTCCTTGTTCTGAAAAGTTCGGGAATTTCCTTCTTACGGGGGATAATTTTTGACTACAGTATGAATTGGATACAGTATGTGAAACGAAAATCCATAAATATGTTTATGCATTTAGAAACCTCAGTTGTATCTTAACTGAAAAAGAAATCAAATCCGCCATTATGCATATGTACAATCATTGTTATCTTATGGTATTATCTCATGGGGGCAGCATATAAAACGGTTCTTCAGCCTATTAACATAGTTCAAAAATCAATATTAAAAGCTGGGTTTAAAAAGTGTAGGAGATACCCAACTGACGCTATGTTTCTGGAAACATCTTTATTAACCGTAAGACATCTTTTTATAAAAACTCTTGATCTACATGTATAAACATTAAATTTTTTACTTCAACTTAACATTCATATAATACATGATATTCTGAAAACATTGGTGTAGTTCCGGTTCAATTGGTTAAACCATTTTCAGTTACTGATGCTTTTTACGTTTCACAGATTTTATATAGAAATGTTCGTAATAAAATTAATCAAAACATATTTACTTTGCCCACCTTAACTATCTTTAAGTCTGAAATTTTCAAACTACTGAATAGCTTAAATGTAGAGGAGGCCGAGGTTATTATTGGGACAAGTTTTGGGAAGGCCATCTGAGTGACTCTTGTCCTTCCCTTATCTCTCCTCATTATGTAGCATCACAAACGATTTCTGCTAAATACTGACTGGCCTAAATATACCAGTAATCCTAAATTATTTGCATCAATAACGGGTATGTTTAGATAATAATTTTTTCACCTGTCAATGGAATATGTTTTATGCACAGGCGTCTGCCCATGTAGGCTCTTTCCCTAACGACGTTATACATATATCCTTGTTCCAAATTACGCTATTAATTAATCTTAAATTATTATTTTTAATTTCTTTTATTTATATATATTTTTTGTTATTTCATTGTTTAGTTCAATTTTATATTTGTTATATTGGGAAACAACAATTCAATTCAAACTCTATTCATATATGTATATCAAAATACAAGAATGCTATCAACATTGTTTTAAAATTAAATAAAGTTAGATATACAACATGGCATTAATAATAAAAATATAAAAAACATAACTATATTTGATAATCACTAATACATTAACTTCCAATTTTATTAAAACTAATCAAGGGAGTATATGGCCTTAGTGATGAAAAAGTTTTTTAAGTTTATTTTTAAAATCAGAATGACTGGCAGAATGTGATGTCTTTGGGGGAGTTTGTTATAAGACTTTGAACCTGCGTGCATTGGTTTCTTGCGGTAAAGTTGTAACCTATGAGGGCTTAGAGCAATTTCTCCTCTACTTCTAGTGTTATAATTGTGATTATGTCCCACTAATTTTAATTGTTCCAGTTTATGTTTCACTGATAAGATAGTTTCATAAACATACAACCCATAGACAGTCATTATATTTAATTGTACAAAATGTTTCTTTACAGGTGTTCTAGCAGGGAGATTAAGTATTATTCTTATAGATTTTTTTTTGTAATTTTAGAACAGAATTAAGATTTTTATTAGAAGAGGCTCCATAAAAGGATATGCCAAAAGATAGGACAGAATGAATGTATACGAAATAAATTATTTTCAAAGTATTTTTTAATCTTGATGAAGCAAATATTCCAGAAGATATCTTGGACAATACTTTATCATTATTTTTATTCCAGGAGAGATATTTATCTATTTTTAAACCTTAAAATGCAATCTACTTCCTGTATTGGTTTATCATTGAGTTTAATGTTAAAATTTGTCAAGGTTTTTATTTGATAAGTGGAGAAAGAAATAAAATTTGTCTTTTTAGGATTCAACAACAGCTGCCTATCATTAAAATATTTTGATAAATTGTTCAAATCAGCTTTGCATGTGTTTTCTAATTCCTTTTCAGACGAGGTAGCAATTTTAAGAGAGAGAGAGAGAGAGAGAGATATATATACTTTATTTACAACCATAGAGATTAAAATTGTGTCAAGGTTTACAATGCTATTCAATTACATAAACAGATTAGATAGTCATTTCTTGCGTCATTATTACCAGCCAGCACTCCAGTTCAAGAACTCTTCCACACTGTAGAAGGGGCGATCAAGAAGCCACTCGTTGATCTTCAACTTTTGTGTTTTAGGTGTTAGCAGCTTGAGTTCTTTTGGGAGAGCGTTAAACAGTTTTGCTCCTATGTATGACGGTTTTTTCTCAAACCTTTTGGTGTGGTGAGCGGGAAGGTTGAAGTCCTGTGCATGGCGTGTAAAGTGCTGGTGTATGTCTTCGTTTCTAGGTGGGCCTTTTACACAGGAGTAGGTGATGACTTCGAGGATGTAAATGTTCACTACAGTTTGTATCCTCCATTGCTTGAAAATATCTCTGCAGCTTTCCCTCCACTCCAGGTCAGCCATGACTCTTAAGGCGTTCTTCTGAAGGACAAGCACACAGTTGATGTTGTGCCGAGAGCCACTTCCCCAAAGTTGAATACCATATCTGAGATGACTTTCAAACAGAGAGTGGTACGACATCTTCACTGCATCTTCAGTACTAATAGATTTAACCCATCTTAGAGCGAAGGTGGCACTGCTCAATTTTTTGCATAATACATCTAAGTGATTTTCCCAAGAAAGTCTGTCGTCAATGATTAATCCAAGATGTTTTGTATAGTTCACTACTTCAAAGTTTGCACATCCAGTAATATCTTCTTTTCTACTACCCATGATTAGCTGTTTGGTTTTGTTTTCGTTGAATACGAGGTTGTTCTTCTTGCAGTAGTCAGCAGCTAAATTTAAAGCCATGTAAGACTGAAATTCCAAATCCTGAATTTTCCTAGCCGAAGACACAAGGACCGTGTCATCAGCGTATAAGAAGGCTTTACCATACTGCTCTGTACATACTGGGAGGTCGTAGGTAAACAGAATAAAGATGACAGGTCCCAACACGGACCCCTGAGGGACACCTCTGGTGACTGGAAGAAGCTGTGACCTGAAAGATGTAACTGTCTTGGTTGTGCTCTGCTTTAGCTCCACCAGTTGATGGCGGCCAATCAGGTAGCTTTCAAACCATTTCCACGCGGTACCAATGAATCCGAGTTCTTTGAGTTTAGAGAGAATAAGGTTATGCCCTAGGCAATCGAAGGCCTTACTAAGATCAAGGTAAGTACCTACGACATTTTCACCTTCTTCCAGCAGATCCGTTATGTATTCCAATAGCTCTATCAAGGCAGTGTGAGTAGATTTGTTCTTCTGGAAGCCGTGTTGGCTGTTTAGTTGTATTGAATTTTTCCTTAAGATGGTGAGTGATTCTAATCAAGACTACCTTTTCAATGAGTTTAGCAAAGGTAGATATCAAGGAGATTGGCCTATAATTTTCCAATTCGTGTTTGCTTCCTTTTTTATGTAAGAGAATAACTTTTGTCACTTTCATTTTGCTAGGAAAGGTTCCTTGGGACAGACTTAAGTTGACAATGTGAAGTAGAGGTGGTAGCAACGCCTCCTGACAGCTCTTCAGCATTACTGAAGAAAACTCATCCAATCCAGACGAAGTCTTATTTTTAAATCCACTGATGATCTTCATTAGTTCTTGCTTGGATGACAGTGGCAGTGTTTCCATTGGAGATACTACATTTATAGTCGCCTGTTGATTAGTGGTGGGTGCATAAAGATTAGTATCGTCTGCATAAAGAACTAATTTATTATTATTCATCAATTTTGGTAAATTTCCTGTATAACAAATAAATAATAGAGGGCCTAAAATGGACCCCTGTGGTACTCCATAACTTACTGTTCTAAATTTAGATTGATAAGATATTTTCATGTTTTTATTTGTAAGATGATCTATTTCTACATACTGCACTACATGATCACACAAAGATATGATTTTAGCCAATTAAGTATGTTTTTGCGAATACCAAGAGCAAACAATGTCGATAGAAGTAAATCATGATTTAATGAATCGAGGGCTTTTGTTATGTCCATGAAAATGCCAACTACATTTTCATTACTGTCCATACTATCAATGACATAATGCTGCTGATAAAACAGATCTACCATTTCGGAAACCATGTTGATTAATATCGTTTAGTTGTCTAATAGCTCATTTCCCTCTAAATAGACAACTAATCAATAATACATTGCCTTTTCAAATATTTTAGAAATTGATGGAGGCAAGGCAATTGAGTGGTAATTTTGCACTTCATTTTTATCACCATTTTTAAATATTGGTTTTAATTTTGTGATTTTTATTATTATTATTATTTGTGATTATATTATTTTTAATTTTTGTGGGAAAACTACAGATATAAATGATGAATTGATCACATGGGGGATTTCAATAATACAGATTTAGCTTTTTTAAGTTTACTACAGGTATCTCACCATAACCACTACGGAATGAGTTTTTTAGGCTGCCAATTATTTTATTTATTTCTTCTTCATCAACAAGCCTACACCTAAAAATATTATTACATCCAGGCAATTCACTGTCATTTTTAGGAGAAACATTTAAATTAGGAATAACACAGTTATCAACCAGATCAGCAAAATAGTCATTTAAAGTATTACATATTGATTGTATAAGGGTCAGAATGCAAATGGATATTAATTTTTAAACTATGGTTATGAATTTTTAATTTTGGTTTCCCAGCCTCAATTGATAATTTTCTACTAGCCTTGTTAATATTTGTAGCATTACTAATTTTATGTTTGTAATATTTTTTTTAAGGCAGTAACTTTCTTTTTGAAGTTTCTGTTCATTGTATTCAAAACTTTGTACATTTGTTTACTTTTTGTTTCTCTAGCACAAGAACCAAAAAGAACAATATTTTCTTTTTTGATCTTTAATTCGGTGGGATATTTTTTTTTTATTTGTGTGATGTCTTGTCATTTTTTTTGGAAAATATAGATTGAATTAAGATATACTGTGTGTAAAAAATGTCATATTTTCATTTATAGGAGATGCATACAAGGAACTCCAAGACTCATTTCCCAATGCCTCTATAAAACTATTAATGTTATTCTCTAAAAATCTTCGAGAATATTCAAAATAGATTAAATTTACTAGTGAGATTTATTATTACTATAGAATGTAATAATAAAGTAATAGCCGTCCATCATGGTCAGAATGTTGACTGTTATTACCGGTCAATGTAAAACAATTTTTATTCAAATTAGTAAATATATTATCAATGGAGCTTACAGTTTTTTTTCAGTTATACGGGTTGGAAAATCAACAATAGAGTGGAAACTATTTGCTGTAATTACATTGTATAGTCTATTTATGTCATTAACTTCAAGCATATTAATATTAATATCTCCCATAAATACAATATTTTCGAATTTAGGAGATGGAATTTCAAACATTATATTAACTTTTTCAATGAATTCTACTTCATGCTTTTTTTATGGGGTTCTATAACAGCCTATCAATAGTAGCTTTGATATTTTAGAAGGCAATATTTTGTAATATTCTACCATGGAGCATTCCAATTTTTTGGAATCCTACCTTTTTAAACGTAAACAGCGGGTTTTTATCAATGGAGAATGGTCTGAGATGACTGTTAAATGGTCTGAGATATACCTCACGGGTCCGTCCTTGGTCCACTCCTTTTTCTTATTGTAATAAACGATCTTCCAAATTCAATTCAGTCATCAACATTTTTATTTACTGACACTACCACTTTTTTTATTCATAGCACTGTCATAAATCAACTTGAAATACATTTGATGACGCTTCACTTTGGTTCAACAGTAATGGATCCCTCCTCAACCCAGAAAAAAACAGAATATTTTATTCACCTTAAGATCTTGCAATAAAGATATTGTTCACATCAAAATTACTTTACAAGTGTTAAATTTCTAGGAATTTTCATAGATTATTTAATGGAATTCTCATATTGAATACATATCATCAAAATTGTCCAGAGTAATTTTTCTTTTAAGCTGATTAATGAATTCTTTAAATAAGGAGTTTGTCAGAACTGCATACTTTGCATTTTATCAGGTAATGTACAGATGTGGAAACTGTAGCAGAATAAATAAAATTCTCATAATGCAAAAAAAAGGCCTTAAGGGCTATAACTAATCACAGCCTTTAGTGCACTGCAAACCAATTTTTATTTAAATGAAAATTCAGACTGTAATTAATTTATACATTTTTGATTCATTAAGCTACATTTTACAAAATCCTGGTGATTTAAATTTTTTGTCGAACACTCAATTCGTATAGTATAAGAAATAGAAGTAATATTGCAATAGATTTTCATAGGCTCTCAAAAACACTTAATAGCCATTTAATAATTTCTTTAAAAGTTTATAACAAGATAAATAAATCTATTGAAACATATCCTAAAAAAATGTTTTAACAAATTATATAACTGGGTGATGAAACCCCCTTTTTATTCTCTAAATGAATTTGATCAATTTGACAATATTCTACTGAAGTTGTTTTCTTAGTTTGTAACATCTTTTAATTTTAAACTTTCATTACTTAGAGTGTATTCAATTAAAAAATACTTCTTTTTTGAATTATTGTTTTCATTTATAGTATAGCTGATCTTGTTTAGACTATCTGTAAAAATTGTAACTATGTCAATGCTTGTAAAGCCTTACGACAAATAAAGATTGTTTATTCAAAAGTAATTTCAGACAAAAGAGCAGACATTTCTGGTAGTACTATCTGTTTAAATCTTATACCATTTTTAGTAAGAATGATAACTCCCCCTCCCCTGCTTTTTTTTTTAAATATTTACCATTTCATTTCATATTGGCGACAAATATACAATTTTCCAAAACCGTTTAAGATACATTTTTGAAATATCTTTTCCTGAAAAAAAAATTAAACTAAAACAAACAAACAAAATAACAAATAAAATTAAACTGAGCCCTGAAATCCAAAAACATAGGCAACTAGTACACAAATTTTACATTAGCACTAAAGACCTTAGTTCTACTTATTTCATGAGGCAATATTACTTGAAGGTAAAGCATGCCTACAGAAACCTCAAAAGAGATAGCAAATCAGAGAATATCTTACGCAAAATTAAAGATATTCTCCTGAGAATAGAACGAGGATAATATGACAAGTGATTAATGATAACAAATCGGAAAAATTGCAAACACATAAACTGACTGGAATAGTAAAGAATGATGGTGAAGTAATCAAGAAACCAATGTTAATGGCAAACACACTAAATGATTTTTTGTTAAGGTAGGTGGAATGAAAGATGTTGGGTCAAGTCCTAAACGTGTGGGTGGTGATGTAGCTGATCCATTCTTTTTTTACCCAGTGACAGAAAAAGAAGTAGAACTTATTGTAAAAGGGCTGAAGAGCAAAAAGTCAGCGGTATCTGATGGCATATCCTCTATAATTCTTAAAGAATAGATTGACTTGCTGTCTATGCCTCTCAGCCACCTGATCAATTTCAGCAGGGAAAATTCACAACAGCCCTGAAACTAGCAATTATTAAACCTATAAAAAAGAATAAAGGTGAAAATTCATGTAATAACTTTAGGCCGATTTCCATTCTATCAACAATATCAAAGGTGTTTGAAAAAGTAGTCCTCACCAGACTCTGTGATTTCCTGGAAAAGAACAATTTCTTTTCAAAAATCAATCTAGTTTTGTAAAAAACAAAACAAAGTACATGCCATGTTCACTCTTATATCTAACATTACTAGATGTCTTGACTCAAAGCTGTTTAACTTGGGAGTTTTCTTCGATTTGAGCAGGGTGTTTGATAACGTAAACCATGACTTGTTGCTGAAGAATGTACGGAATTAGATGCTTGGCCCAAAAGTGGTTCAGTTTATACCTAAAAAATCGTAAGCAATGCTACGGATTATTATGGTTATATATGTGATCATCGTTCAGAGGAAAAGGTCATTACCAGTGGAGTGCCACAGGGATCCGTCCTGTTTTTGTTGTTTATTAATGATTTCCACATAGTATAACATCAAGCAAGTTATGTCTTTTTGTGAACGACACGTCATTATCTGTATTTGGTTCTAGTATGGAAGATCTGGAAGTACGTGGATCCATTGGGGCCAATAATTTGCTCCAATGGTTTGACGAAATTTCACTTTCACTTAATGCAGAAAAAACTGAAATTCTTAATTTTCACGAAGTACAAAAAGAGCACAAAATAACATCGGAATAAATATTTTGCTGGGTGAAAATCAAATAGGAGCTGCTCAATAAGTAAAATTTCTAGGTCTTCATCTTGATGCTGCACTTCATTTTCATTCTCATTTTGAAGTCATATACAGTTAGGTTAGCTCAGGAATTTTCCTCCTGCGCCGCCTATCTAGGTTTGCTGGAATGGGGTAATGCTTTCTGCCTACTACGGTGCAGTTTACTCTCATCTAAACTATGCCGAAAACTCAAGGACCTTGTTCCTTTTCCGTCTCCAGAAACACGCTGTGAGGGCAATCTTTGGTTTCCAAAGACGACAAGCCTTCAGGGAAATATTTCGTGTCAATAACCTATTGACATTTCCCTTGGTGTACATATTATCTTGCTTAATATTTGTCAAGGAGAACCTTTTATCATTTTCTAGCCCAATTTCATCTGCCCATAACTACTTTCTCCGAAAGAGTACAGATTTGAAAGTTCCTCACCACTGCACGTCTTTTTTTTTTTTTAATCACCTTTTAATAACGGAATTAGATTTTTCAACATGTTACCTCTTGAACTCAAGTTGGAGTCAAACCTTTCAAAAGTAAGTTTAGAGCCATACTCGTAGATAGATCTTACTACAGCGTTCATGAATTTCTTGCTGGCGGTTCAATGCAAATATCTCAGTACATTTTGTGCTCCTTAGATTTATACTTTTTAGTTTTAAATTGTAAATAGTATGAAATAGTATACATTTCATTTATGCAACCATAGGAGTTTATTTTTGGTTTGTAAGACTTTAACTATAAATATTGACTTAGTTAATGCAATGTTGTATTGTCACTTTAACTAAATAAATGACTTATTGACTTAAATATCTCGTATTAATGCCCGAACATAATTGCGCTAGGATATATGCTCAACCAGCTGTAGTTGACAACATTGTTGCTCCTAGCGAGGGTAGTCTTAATTATGGCTGACTTCCCACCCATTAGAGTGGTATCTTAATAAGTTCAACATAACAGACCGACTCAATGCTCCTATGTTAATAGATTTCTTTTAAAAAATATGTTGGCTTTGAAGAGCAAAACAAAACTAAAGGATAATGAAACCTTTAAGCTTACATTTGGTTATTGTAATACTCCACTGTACAGTAAAATTTTAAAATGTAAAGAGGAAAGGGCCAATGTAATCGAAACCTGTCTAATAATCTTAAAACAATTCATTCGTTGGGCTTAAGGGAATATATGAAGAAAGGCCCTCAGAAGCCTGGGATTTGTGGTGTACTGTGCGTCATGATGGGAGAAAATAATTTTTCCGTAGTGACGTCGGATTTTTAATGTTTTTTTACAGGCTTTCTTGGTTTTAATTTTTTCCGTTGACTAGTGTGGGGAGTCCCTAAAAAAGATAAAACGCTAGAATGTAAATTATGTGCTTGTATTGTGAAATAAATATTGTTCAATTCAATATGAAAAAGTTTCCTGATTTATATTATAGATATCCTGCTGTAAGAAGTTTAAACGGAAGTGTCATTAGGAAAAATAGTGAAAAGCATCCAAGGAAAACAGTGAGAAATGTTATTAATGTACAGAATAAGAAGAATCAGTCCAACAATGAATCCCTGTGGGGCTCAAGATAAATACTTTTAGGTTTTGAGTGAACATTTCTATAGTATCTCTGTGTAGTAGTGTTATAACTTTTTTATTGCTTTAACCAGTTTCCAAAATAATAATTTAACGTTTGTTGTACAATTTTTACCACTTTATTAAATTATTTAGATTGGAAACGTTGGATGATTTCAATTATCAATTCACTTGCAGAACTCCAAAATTTACAAATTACAGAACTCTACTTTAAGTTACAAATTCTTTTTTTAGTAAGATTTTTACGCAAAAGTTTGTCTGATTTTGAAATTATGAACTTGGACCCTACCAGCCATTAAATTTGTCTAATTTTCAAATTAAGTTGTTGTCTCTTGAGCTAGATATACGTTTTCAAGGTTTCTCTGTTATCTAAATACATGCCAAGATATTTAACACTTTATACTAGAGGCATTATTATGTTTTTCAAAAGTGAAACATGAGGAGAGGGACCATGTTTTAGTGTGAACGTTATGTAGTGTATTTTGTCTCACTGACTCTAATCTTCTACTTCTTAAGACATAATTGGATGTTGTTCAGGCCGTGTTGTAGATTTTTAGATGCAACCACTGGATTCTCACTTGATGATATTATTGTAAAACCATTGGGTATATTATTCCCTTTGTACAACGTTTTCTATCAGCATTTCCATATCAGTTTATAGCATGTGATTAACTATTTGTGGAAATGAACAGTTTTATATTTATTATATATCCACTGCTCCGAGCCACGACAATTTCAAAGTTCTGCAATGATCAAAAAGTCTTGTTTTGTTTGCTGAAATATGTTGAGAGATAATATTGCATTCAATTTATTTATTGCATTTCCCTTGATACATTTTGCTGATAATCTACTCAAGAGAAGAGCATCATTTATGCAATCAAACGGCCTGAACATATCCATCAAGCAGCAGCAGCTAATATCTGTTCCACTCCTGCCCAAGAAGCCACACAAGTGTATAAAACTGATAAGAGCACATTTGGTAGAATTCTGTCTCTGAAAAAAAAAAACAATTGTTTGACAACCAGAATTGCATGGTTACTGAGATTACTAAACGATTATGTTTATACAACCTGTTTAAGTGTTCGAGAACCTTTGAACTCAGCCACGTCTGCGGAACTCAGTCTTTACCATATAGATCCAATTCCAATAATGGAATGGATTCATCAACTCGAGAGTCGATATAACATTTTTTATCAATAAAATGTTGATATGCCATAATGATCGAATGATTATATCTCTTCCATAGAGTAAAGAATTGTTGTGATCTCTACATATATTTCAAGATTTGAACAAGTTCAAGTTGATTGAGCAAGGGAAATAAAGTAAGCTTAAATCAGTGTTCTTGTAAGAGAATAAAGTTTCTATTTGAAAAGTGATATATCGATGAAGATTGGAGAAAAGATCATTAAAAATATTACTTGCTTACAATGTTTGTATTGCTACCATGCTCACAACTTTTTCTATAGCTGGTTATAATCCTCACCTTTGGAATATTAACGAGAAGTAATGGCATACGCCTATTTGTGTGATTCATAATCACTCGTTGGAAATAATGAAAATTATCAGATATCATACTTATAAACTATGAGGTTGCATGGAATCAAGCAATTTTGAGGACTGGTAAATAAAAATAAAGTTCAGCTTGTACTCGAAGCTGTAGTAGCATAGACCTTCTATTATGGTAGTAGTAAACATGAGCGGGCTATTCAAATTAAGGGTTTATAATATTTTGGCGGTAAAAAAGTTCTTGCTTTATTCTTCAACCTTTTATACTTTGCCATTACTGATTTCTGTCTCTTCTGGATCAATAAGTTTTAATAGTACATCATCTACAAAACCATCAGTTGACAGGAAAATGCCGGCCGAAACTGGGACAGTCCTTCGATTTGTAAAACTTTCAAAAAATGCATTTTCACCCTGTAAAGGATCAGAAAAGGCTGCAGGATTTGATTTAAAGAGGTAAGTGGTAAGAACATTTTCGGACCGTTACACAGCCTTAATATAACATTCACAATCAATCACAAGCACAGATTATATTACATAGGCTCTAGTCCTATATTATACGGTTTCAACTTGTGTCAGATTTACTTTAACCATAAGTTATATAAAATGTCCACTCAATATAGTTGGAACTTTTTGTTTATGCAGAGGTTGTAATTGTTTTATTTCTAGGTCTATCAAATTCAATGTTCTTAAATTTTGGTAGGCTATGGCACACTAAACGCCGGTCCTTCCAAGTAAAAATAAATCAAATTTAATTTTTGTAAATATATTTTTAATACTGGCTTTAGTAGGTCTAACACTTTTCCTTGATAACGTAGATTTTTTTTGAAGATGTAATAATGTACCGTATGGTGTTGTCCGCACACTAAAGCCTGCTGTGTCCTTAGTTAAAAATTTGAGGCCGGTTACTCCAGGAAGTTTGCTGATCTGGGGAAAATAACCTTAAGTTATATGAAAATTTGTATTATATTAGCTATCTTGCATGCTTAATTTAAATCAAATTAGCAGCCTTAGGTAAGTTGGACCTAACCATCACTTACAATCTGATATTGCCAAATAGTTAAATGAATATAGGCCAATATAACAAGTGAACGTCAATTTATGAGTTTAATGAGAACGCCATAAGACAAATTTCATTACAAGAAAAATATAATGGTGATCAATATTTTTACTTTTTTTGTATGTAGGCCTATCTGTAAACTGGTTTTTTGTTTGTTTGATGATAATTTGTTTAATATTTCTATCTAAGTAGGTCTAAATATGCAAACTAAAAATTAAATAAATCAATGGTTTTATGGCCTAAATTGCAAAATCTAGTTCTAAACATCAGTGGGAAGTGAATACTCTCATTCATAAGCTACCTGCTCCATGCATTCATTACAGATCATGGGTAGGCTACCACCAAACACAGTAGGGCCTACTAAGAAAACAAATAGCATTCATTGTAATTGAAGCTTCCTCAAGCCCAACTATGTGAAAAGTCCTTAAAAATATATTTTAACCCTTTTGCTGCTGATGTACGATGTTCTAGCTTTAAATAACTGTGTCTGACGTAGTTAGGACATCTAAAATATCAATTTTATTTTTCTTAAGTAGCTATACAATATTTAGCAAAACCTTGTAAATAAAAAAGTTAACTTTGTTTTTCTTTTATTAGTAAGAGAAAGTTACTTTGGGTTGTATTAAAATACATTTTTTTACCATTGATATTTATTTTAACAGGCAAACAACTAAAATATAAAAATATTTATTATATTTTGTGTTGTATAACACTTAAAAATCTCTGAATAATTGTAATAGGACTAAAATTTAGGAGAGTTAAAAGTAATTCCATGAAATTCAAGTACAAATATAAATAATGATTTGAAGAAATGAATATTAAAGTTGTATTTGTGATATTTATAAGGACAAATATTTCCTATCATAAATAATGGTTATGTTTGTATCATCGCAACTGGCTGAAATCGTATTCCGATTAACTGTCAATATTGTTGTCACAGGAACTCACAGAGCCTTCATCACTTATAGTACTCTCATCAAGCATTTGTCTAACAACATTCTAGGTCAATAGCATAAGCCATCTTTAAATAAAAAATAATTTGTAAGTATAGGCATGTGACAATAGCCTACAGCACACACAAATGGCAACAGGGATGGCGTGTCACCCCTAGCTAGGCCTATTATTTACGCACTAACAGCATTTAAGTAGATCTGCTTGATTTTCCGCATGTGGACTCCATAACAGATTGAATGGATAAAACAAAAATATCCAAAGACGTATATTCGTTTCTGCCATTACACCAGTGATAAATATCCATGCATGGGCTGACGCGTCACCTATGTTGCTACCGTAGTGTTAAGCATTTTCTAAGTTACAAGCGGCCCTACACTGCATTTCTTCCTATCTCACTGCATGCTGTCGAACTGCCCCTAAAATGCTTGTATAGAATGATGTGATGAGTAGTTCAATCACCGGCTGCTTTTATGCGACTATGTTTTTCAACTGCCTGACTGACGTACATTGTGTCCAAGCCAGGCGGTCAAACAGCTTTTATAATACTGTCCATTTGATCATATGTGACCCAATCGCCGTGTGTTTTCAAAGCAGTTAACTGTTGCCGTATAGTTGCCCTTATAGAATGGCCCTCAGCCAGTTAACAAACTACACAAGTTAACAATCTGAGACTTCAAGTTAGAATCAGTAATAAGACACCAACATAACTTGTTAAATATTTCTATGCATATATGAATGATTACATGAGTTTAAGATTATTTAAAGATGATAAGGTTCCTTGTGGAATCTTGCTTTTTAAGGGTGTTTTTACTAATTAATGTTTTTATGGTGTTGAATTAGCTCATAAGAACTTTGTGCTGTACTAACGGACAATCCAGTTTATGATTAAGGTCACTACTTAATTGCTTGGATTTTTTTTTAACTTCACTCGCTAATTGACATGGGCCTACAGACCTGTGCGTCAACTTTATTTAACGAGTGAAGTACCGACCGTTGGCTCAGTGGGGATTCGAACTTTGGACCTTGCCCTCCGCACTCCGAATCCTTAGCCACTGAGCCACCACGCCGGCTAATTTTCAACTGTTAATAAGACATTTCACAGAGTATAACATCTATCCACATCTAATAACACACATGCCCAACACACAGACACACAAATCACCCTGATGATTATTTTAGCTATAAAAAGTTAAAAATAAATGCATTTATAAGAATATTAATTATACAACACCTTATTTATCATTAGCATTAGGTAAGGGAGTACATGAAAATTTGTTACTTTTAAGAGCAAGCAAAGATAAAATGTGATAATAGGACCAAATTTGAGCCAAATTAGCTGTTAAAAACTTGCTAAGTTAACAAGCCTATAAGGTTATGTATATAATCATTGCTATCTAAAATTACAATGGGTCAGTGTTTAAGCTAAATATGTACATTAGAAATGTGGTGAGTAGTTGAGTTTTATAAGCTTGGCCTAACTTCAGTTTCACTTTAAACCTAACTCTGTTGTTTCAATGCAAATATGGTACTTGATTTTACATTGAACATGAATTCAATGAAAACAAATTACTTCATTATTAGGATGAAATGTTAAAATCAAGTACTGTTTAGTCATTAGATCCACTACTCTTCGTAGTGCCAAGCTAACTTAGAAAAACTGTATCTTACTTGTAAGTTAATCTTAATTAATTGTCATAATTAGTTCACTTGTTTTCAGTGCATACAATTATGTTATTCAACCTCGCTCCAAAGAGATGGTGAAAACAGATCTAAAAATCATGTTGCCAGAAGGTTGCTATGGGCGCATTGCTCCACGCTCTGGTCTGACATGGAAGAATAGCATTGATGTTGGAGGTCAGCAGTGATTCAGTTTCCATTTTAAAAGATAATATTACATTCTTCTTGCAAACTTTCATGTTTTCAAATAATTTATTTCTTATTTATAAGATTAAAGGATGTAAAAATGGTAATCTCTTTAAAATTAATATACAAAACAACAATATAATATATTAACATGATCTGATTGACAATTGTAATGTTTTTTTTATTTTTAATTGTACTTTTGAATGTAACATTCCAATATATTTATTTTTAGAAAAATATTAATTTAAAAGAGAAAAAATGCTTTTGCAGAGCTGTCTTGTATATTTAGTAGTTTTAGTTTGATGTATAATTTTCTAGTGTGCTTCTGAAATTTCGTTTCCTTGTAATCTCTACAGGTTCTATCTGATTGACAAAAACAGATGTTAAGTAACTGTTGAGATATTGTTAAATTTGTGGCAGATTTCCAATGCTTAAGTGGTTATAAAACTAACAATATTTAATGGTATAAACTCATGTAATTTTCATTTGGCTACTTACTACCTTAGGCTAGAGTCACATTCAGCGTGTTGCAAGTCGCCGTAGAAACGCTGCTTTTCAGTTGTTACCGGCGGATTCACTGAGTGCTGTCACACTGGGCGGTGCTGCCGCTAAACCGGATGATGTCCTAGGTTCGTCACTTGAAAATATGTTGTCACGAAGGAAGGATAACTTGCCTGTGAGTTCATATTTAATACACAAGAAAAGTATTTTCGCAGTGCACCCATTAAGCCGCGTTTACACAAAAGTCTTCCACTAAGTTGTGGCAATTTGTTGCATTTTTTCAAAATACAGCAACTTTGTCTTTTACTTCCACGGAGAGCAAAATTTTCTACTAAATTTTGGTTTCCCGTGGAGTGTCGGTAAAGATCAAAGAATGTTGACAGCAAAAAGTGGAAGATTTGTTGCTGCTTGCTTTGTGCAAACAAATTGTAGGAAACTAGTGGAAAACTGTCTCCCCTCCACGTGCCCTGAACGTGACATCTTGAAAGGTACTGCTTTCCTGCAGTTAGTGTCACGTTTCTTGATTTTATGTCCGATCATATAGTCAAAGTCACTACTGGTCATTCTGAGAAAGTTTTTGACACTCCCGTCGCACCTAAGCTCACCACTCAACACATCGACGTCATCTTCTCGGAGATCAGCTATCATGTCACTGCCATTGTACCAATCCCTAGCCTTAAATGAGGATGTCAACAAAAATCTTTTACAGTGGCTGGCTATGATAATACAGGCAACAACGGCAATAATTGCATCTTCTTCGTCCGACATCCTTGACACTACTGTCTTTTTATCTTATGCACACCAATTCTTTGGCAGCTGTCAACTTTTGTATAAACGCAGCTTTAAATACACTGTGTTTGCAAGAGGGGCAGTACCATACCGTCAATTAATGGTTTATTAATTCACCAATTGAGGTATTCTTATTTCTTAGTTCTGGATGAGTGAACCATCATTTTCAGAACTGTGTTCTGTATTGAAGGACAGTATTTGGTAGCAGGACACAAGATTAAAATCGTCCATATCAGCACAAGAACGATTGGCTGTTACTTAGAGGTAAGAATCTATGAATTGATAATACATAACTCTCAGGCCAGATTTGAATTAACATAATTCGTTTTTATGTTTGTAGGCACTTGTAAGTGGTTGACTTTGTAAAAATGTTTCTTAGCTAAATAAGAATAGTGAAAAATATATTTGTACACATGTCCCAGTAAAAAGTCTGATTTTGAACTTGAGATTGTCTATTTGAATTAATAATTTGAGACTTACTTTCTTTGTTCTTTTCTTCAGGTGACTTTAGTTCCCATTTATCAATCATACTTTGTTAAGACAAAGTGGAGTTATCTCTATCCACGTTTTACTATTCATGTCTCTATTGCTATAATCTTTGTTAGACATCTGCCACAACGGTTGACGAAGATGAATTTCATTAATGAAATGTTCTGTTTCAAACATAGTAAAAGAAAAATAATAAAGAATAAAATAATATTCATGAACAGTAAGCAACATAAGAAAATATGCGCTGGAAGGCCACAGCGCAGGTTGTATACAAATGACTGACATCAACAACGAATAACTTGGAGAGGAGGAAGAACAGGCTGCGGCAAGCGCTGAATGTGACTGCCTCCATTTGATAGCATGTGGAGTGGTTTTCCAGTGGTTTCATCGCCACGCCCAAAAACTGCGCCCAGCCGCAGTCCGAAATCTACCATGACGGAAACATGCTGAATGTGACTGCACCCATTTAAGTCAATGCGATACACTTATTTCACGGTTGTACCACGACATGAAACACACCGGATTTGACCCTAGTCTTATCCTACATATAAACTCTTTTTATTTATTTTTTCTATACAAAATAACGATCAAAATAACATGTTATCAATCAACAAATTGAAATTAAAAATGGCTTTATTTGGAGGCGAAGTTAGGACTATAGAGTCGTCTCTACTTAACCTCACATAAATAAATACATTTTGAGCTAGAAAACATAAAATTATATTAAACTCTATGCAATGAAACATAAAACTATTTTATATATATAACACTATTAATATATAACTACCACCCATTCATATCTTACTCACACCCCACATAGCTGTTTAAGCTTCAGAATAGACAGTTGATTGAAGAATGGTGTAACATGATCATAACATTGTAGATTGAAAATAACTTTTATACAATTGTTCTGCGCTCGTTGAAGCTTGTCCGAGAGCTTAACAATCATTTCATTAATTATGATATCACAATAATTAAAATGAGGCAAAACAAGTGTCTTCACCAGCATCACTTTAACGTTAAATGGAAGAAGAGATGAATTACGTTTCAAGTAGTGGATGCCAGCAAACACTCGATTGCACGTAGTCGTAATCTGATCAGTCCAATTCAAAGACCTACTTGTGACAAGAACAAGATTCTTCACTTTGTCACAATAATCTAAAGTAGAGTTAGGAATAATCTAATAGTTGAAGCTTAGGAAATGTGTTAATATTAACTTGAGAAATTAGTCTTGGATGTTCAATTACTTGTGTCTTTTGTTTGTTAAGCTTCAATCCATGTTTCAAGGCCCAAGAAGAAAGTGCATCAATGTCACTGTTTGTTTGAGAAACAGTTCTAGCCATCTCAGTAATAGAGAAGTTTTGAGAGATTTGCAAGTCACATGTATATAAGTGGTAGGAGGAATATTTTATTTGATCTGTAATATCGTTTATATAAAGGATAAACAGTAGTGGATCCAACACTGAATCCTGAGGACTCCTCGAGAAACATGTCTCCATTCAGACATACCATCTTTATTTTCTACATACTGCCTATATTAAGGCGGGTGGGCCAGATAGGTAGGACTCGACCTAGCCAACACTACCATCAGACAGGCCGTATGTTTTTAATTTTATTGTAAGAAGAGGGTGATAAACACAATCAAAAGCTTTTGAAAAGTCAAAAAGTGTTAACAATGTAAGCTCTCTATTGTCCATAGCTGCACGGATATCTTCTGTAATTTTAAGAAGAGCCACTGTGGTACTATGAAATTTACAAAAACCAGATTGAAATTTAGATATTAAATTCCTCAAGAAAATTTGAGAGTTGCGTATGGACAATTCTTTCAAGGTATTTGAAAAGAGCAGGGAGAATACTAATGGTTCTTAGATCAGATGGTGATGCAGGATTCAAAACTTTTTGAAGGAGACAAACTATAGCTGATATCCATGCAGTTGGGAAGATGCCGAACATTAAGGAAGTATTGAAAATAGCAGTGATTATTGGAATTGTAACAGGTAAATTTATCTTCAAAAATTTAATGGGAAGATTATCTGCCTCAACTACATTACTAGATGTTCGCATTATAGCCTTCAGAGCATCACGCTCAGGCAATGTTTTGAATCAAAATTGAATTTCAGGTCTAACAATTGGAGAATTCAGAAGCTCAAAAGAGTAGTCTATAAGTTTTGGTTGGATTTTGCTGTTATTGTCAAATCTCCTGGTAAATTCACTAGTAAAGTTGAATAGTGCAGCCTTTTGGTCAGAAAAAATGAAATTTTTTATCCTAGTTGTAGATTCGGATGAAAAGAGTGAAATTGCAAACACATTATCTAACCATGGTGTCCTCGAGTAGGTAGGAAATTTGTATTCTTCAGGTTAAACTGTCTTAACAAATTTTTTAGTGCCTTTACAGTATACTTCTTAGTTGTCATATCAAACTCATTCACATCACCCCTAATTACTATATTGTATTTACTAAAACTAGGCCGATTTAAATGGATTAATAAGCTTTCTAGCTGATCTAGAAATGTGTTGTAATTTCATCTGGTGATCTATAGAAGGACACTACAATTAGCTTAAGACCAACAATAATTACACCTGACACTTCAAAAATTAGCTCCTCACACCATTGCTCCAAGTCTAATTTATCAAACTTTACATTAGACAAATCTTTAATGTAAACAGAAACCCAACCTCTTATGTGTTGTTTCCTCGTGAAGCTACTGATTAAAGTGAACTTTTCAATGTAAGCAAACGGGACCTCATATTTAGTACACCAATGTTCACTCAAACAAATGATCTCACAACAGTTTTCAAAAGCAAAGTCTCTCAGAGCTAGTACCTTGTGTTTAATGCACTGAACATTTAAATAAGATATTTTTACATTATAGTTTTTATTAGTAGATAGCTAAATCAGTGCTGCTGAGATTAGGCCTATTCTGACTTAAAGAGTTGATTTGAGATAATGATACCCTCATCATTTTTATTAGGCCTAGTTGCATGATCATCTACTAACATAAAAAATGATCATCCATAAGAGGAATTGGGTTAATATAGTCATCACTAACTAGAAGATTATTTACACATTTAAGTATTTTATCACTGAAATATTTTTCCCAAGCCTATTCAAATGAAAACCATTATTTGTGTGGAATCTTTGACCTAATCTACTTATATGTACAATTTTTGAAATATTTACAGATTTTTTCCATTTCAGTGTTTATTTTCCTTATTTCTTCATTGATGCATGAATAATGTGGCAAATCATGGCGATGTGGTACTGAAAACACAACTGAGTTGGTCATAAGAAGTTCAACAATCTATTTCCTAAAAGTGGAAAGAAGGTTTTTGCATCATTACATGCAATATCATTTGTGCCGCCCAAGATCACAACCAGGTCTTTCTGTCCAAATTTTTCAAGAGCGGATGGTACAATATTTTTTAATTTAGCATTCGGCTTCACAAATGCAGACATCTTGCAATCACTATTTTCCTCTTGAATATGTTTCCGTACATCTCTTCCCTGACTGTCCGAATATAAAGGCACTGATACAGAAGAAATGCTCTTAGGCTTAACTAATAATATTTCATCTCCAGCATTTCCTATAGCCTCTGATTCATTCTGATCTATCTCATTAAAAATACTAAATCAATTTGATAGTGGTATGAAATCATTACATGTTGGTACTTACTGAGCTATTTTAGGCCTAATTTTTCTCATATGAGTTGATTCCCACCTCCTATCTCCTTGCTGATTGTTTCTATTATAACTAATGCCAACAGAGGTAGGCCTATCCTGTTTTCTCCTCTTGAATCAGATATGATAGTCATCAGCAATCATTTTACTAATTTCACTTCAGGCAGTTTTCTTTCAGTAATTAATTTCCTGTAGCAACACACCATTCTCCTCCTTCAGGGAAGAAATTACAACTTGAAGGGTTTCAACATCCGTATTTTCTTGATCACAAGTCTTCGCCATGTTGTCATGAGGCACGCCTTGCATTTCCATTCCGTAGTTAATTCAAGAGCCCCTTCTTAAGATTCATTCTGCAATTCTATTCTGAGTAACTTTAAACCTTTTCTTAAGAGCCCCTTCTTAAGATACAATCTGCAAAATACAATACATTCTACAAGTTTTAAAAATCTAATTTATTTTGAGTATGACAAAACTCTTTAAATAGCAAAAAAAAAAAAAAAAAAAAAAAAAAAAATGGCCAAATTAATACAGATGTGTAGGTTACTAAAGACAAGACAAGGTCCTAAAATAAAAGCCTTGGGAATGTTACACTGAACAGTGAATGTAGGTGAACAAAACATGCTGCATTCTGTTAGCAATGTACTGCTGGAGGCGTTTAGCTGTGTCCATGACCTTGACAAGTTGAGTAATGGTGAGCTGAGGGACGCGGAGTTAAAGCAAAGCATTTCTAAAAACTTGATTTGATTGGCAACAAAATACAGCTGATTGATGAATCAAATTGAGACAAAATAAATATTAAAAAATACAGCCAAGCGAGTTATTTTTGTTGAAAAGTTGCAATTTTTAAGGAACACGATTAAAAAAATACTAACCACAATAGTTCATTCTTATTATGAACAAAATAACTATTCACTCACCAACATCAGTATTAAATTTCTAACTCGGTCGGGACAGTCCTAATTTTGGAACATGGTTAGTACAACTATAAACAAACAAAGTTCACATGCACAGTTGCATGACTCCTTATAACTTACTTGTACAATTAAACTGAATACAACCCAGAACAACAAAGCGTTTGTTCATAGCAAAATTGAATGGCCTACTTTATTAAATGCTTTTAACCAAGTGAAGGAATAAAGTATCAGTGTGAATTTAAAATCAAACTCATTGTGAAATCTAGCAATTAAACGTAGTAATGTACTCCTAGTACAAAGTTGTGTTGAAAAGGAGAGATGTTTTTTAAGCGATTAAATATAAATGTGTGAATAACAGTATCAAACTTAAAAAGGATTGGAAAGATACAGCAATGCTCTTTATTTTTGTATTTAAGATTCCTTTCCATTCTTAGATATTGGTTTCAGTTTTTTAGCCTTCCATTGGTAAAAAAAATTTAACTTAGGGATGTGTTAAATATTAAAAAGTTAGTGGTTGAATTAAGATATGAAAATATTCCTTGAATAAATATTCTGGAAGTAATTCAGCTCCTGTGGGAGATTTTGATTATATATTTTTTATAGCATAATGGGAGCAAGGAATAATCGATCCACTCTAGACACATGCCCACCATCCCCTTATCAGCACCCGACTAAGTAATTTACTCACCTTATACAAAGTTCTCAAATACATTGGAAATCATCACTCCAATATTTCAACCATGTTCAATATTATTTTTTTATATTACATATTAATACAGTAAATTATTCTTAAGAAACAAATCTGATTTTTATTACTGTTATGTTCCAGAATTAAAAATATACTCTCAATTTTTTTTATGTTATGATTTAAAAAGTTTTGAAGTTTAAATTGATATTACCATAAACGATATTAATACAATTAATACTATTGAAACTAAGTAACTTGTAGATAAAATTAAATGTTCCAGTGATTATATATATTTTTTAATGAGAGCTAAATTGGGTTGAATTCATGTTCAATTGGGATCATAATGGAATTATCTGTTTTTACTATTACTATATTAAATAATATGATTCATTGTGGTTTAGACTTTTTAATTTAATGAAGCTACCCTACATGTTGAAACAGTGGCGGTGGAAGGAGTTTTGAGCAGAGGGTCAATCGGTACAAAAGTGAGGGAGGTTTGGGGGACCCCCCAGGGGTATGAAAATTTTTTTAAATGAACACACCCGGAAATCATATTTTACACTAACCAAGCACAAACTTAGAATAGAAGGGCAGTATGTATATATGCCGGAGTGGTTGTTCAGCAGCTAAGGCTTGGGATTGCACAGGAAATTTTCCAATGTTTAATCACCAACTGATCCAGCGGTTGGAACTTTCCTCGTTCAATTAAGTACACGCACAGGCTGGCACATGTTAACCGAGTGTAGTTAAAAAAATTCTATATTAACATTTTCAAAAACTACAATCAGGTTAGGTTAAAGGGCACTAGGCCAGGAATTAGTATATTGGAGAGATAGGACATTAGCAAACTTACCTTAGAAGACAAGTTCACTAACACCAGAGTAGTAGTAACATACATAAAAGAATCACATAATTACACGAATCTTCAGTACCAGTGGCACTTTCTTCAGGTGAGTAGAGAGAGAGAGAGAGAGTGTGTGTAAGTTTGCTGATGTCCTGTCTCTTCAATATACAAATACTACAAACAGTATTAGATATATTTGGAATTTTATATCTTATCATAGACTGAATATCTTCATGTTAGTCTAACAGCAAATAATAGTATAACAGTCAATACCTTACAGCAATACCAGAGCAATAGTAATGAACTGTCACAAAATAAAGCAAATGGAATTTGTAAAATGAGTCACCGATATCAGGTGGAGTTATGAAAATTACACACCGGTAACCGAAATAACATTAATCAATCTATCGTTGCTCACAAATTGTTGTGTGAGAATTAAAATTAGGCTACATTTATCATAAATTAATGAGCCTCTTCAAAATTAAAGAGTTTTGATTGATTATGATAAGATTTGATCTAAATTAATCTTTTTTGCATTTGATCAAAATTATTGGTATTCAATGTTTCTTTTATGGCCACTCTGAACCCCCGCCGCCACTGTTCTGGAAGCAGTTTGTGTTCAATTCTAACATAATTTGTTAGAACAAATCAAGCTATTTTCAGTTTTCTTTCAAATACTTTGTTGCATATATATAACTAACTTATATGTTTTAATATATTAGCGGGTGTTGTGGACGAGGATTACCGAGGAGACATACGGGTAATCTTGTTTAATCATTCCGATGAACCTTTCACAATCCAAGCAGGTGACCGAATTGCTCAACTCATTTGTGAAAGGATCTTTTATCCAGAGCTTCAAGAAGTTGAGGTAAGTCAACAAGGGTTTTTATTGTACAGTTACATTTCTCAGCACAAATTATAGGCCTATTGAATTAAGATAATTTTATAAAATCCTTACATTTTTAATTAAACATCGCCCGCAAGGAGTCAGAAGAAAATCATTAATGAGGGCAAGTAGAACATGTAATTAAAGATCTATTTTAGGGGAACACAGTGCCACAAATTTAAAAAAGGCCCACCCTTTAAAAAACGGCACTGTTTTACAGTTATTAAAAGTACATTGTAGGTCCTGTTTGTAGACGGCTACATATTTTTGTTGTTGACAGCTATATATCCTTTTCTATTAGACCTAAGTAATCATTTTTTAGAGTACTTAGTGACACATTATATCCAATGGTGGGTGGTTCCTTATGAAGTTTGACAAAAATATTAAATGTAAGCATAGGTCCAAGATGTGGATCATTTTAAAGGGTTAGATTAGATTATATACACCGGGTTGTGGTCCTCTCACCAAGCCCACTGCGCCTAGACTCCATGGCCCTTTGCGACCCGAGCCTGACGACAGTGTCACAAGAGACCAGTCCCCCTTATGAAGGACATGATCTCCCCGAGTCTAGCCCTTCTAATATCCTCTGGTTCCAGAATAGCGGCACCCAGAGTCCTATGCCTAAGAGATGAGAGAGCTCCACAATGACAAAAGATGTGTATGGAGCTCTCCTCATCCTCCTCACAAAGCCTACATGTGGAGTCTTCTGTTAGGCCCATTATCTTCATATGTCTGTGAAGAAGATTATGTCCGGTCAGCATTCCCGTAGCCGCCCTCACCTTGGCCCGGTTATAGCTCAGCAGATCTCCGCTGTACCTGCGATCCGGTCCTTGAATAAGTGCACGAGACTGCCTGAGCCCGGACTCGGTCCTCCATCTGCCATCGTATTTCTCAGAGGTCCACCTGTCAATACTTCCTTTTATCTTTTGAAAAGGAATACCAAGAGCCGGCTCCGGCCCCAGCAGAGGGCACTTTGCCCCTCTCCTAGCCAGTGCATCGGCTCTCGTTTCCATCAATACCAGCATGCCCATGGACTCATATGAGTCTCACCTGTTTATGCTGGCAGAGATTCTCCAGGATCCCCTGGCACTCCCATACCAACTTAGAGCTGGTACGCGGCGCCATGGTCGCCTTTATCGCCGCCTGGCTGTCCGAGCAGATTGAAACTACTCCTCCGAAGCCACCTAGAAGCATTTCTTCTTGTGTGGCTATCATGATAGCCATCACTTCCGCCTGGAAGACGGTAGCATGGGCCCCCAGAGATACAGACAGGACTTTCCATGCCCCCCTCCCGTACACCCCAGCAGCCGCGCCTCCTTCTGTAAGTAAGCCGTCTGAATACCGGACGCTTCCTTTGACTTGTGCAGGCTCAGTACTCCCTATCCACTTGTCTCTACTTGGAAGGAAGGCCCTGACCTGCCTGTCAATTCTGTACCTAGGTATCATTAGGTCTGTTCCCATCAAAAGCAACGGGTCCAAGCCAATGTCCCTAGATAGTATTTCCCCATGGAGTCCTGGTTGGCCAGGCAACCATCCACCAGTCGTACCTTTTTTTTAAAAAAAGGGTTTGTCTATCAGACACAAATAGCACTAAAATGGTTGATCCAATACAAAATGGCAGATATTCAAAGATCATACTCGAAAAAAGTTGTATTTACTTACCAAATGTTTTTAGAGGAAATTTTTGTATTGTTAACCCTAATTCATATTTAAATTATAAATGTACTTTTGTACGATAGACATATAAAAGCAGTAAATTTATAGCAGCTTTTATTTCTTTGATTTATCAAAGCAATTAATTTGTTTCTACGAATAAAATGTCTTCCTAAAATAAAGTGATATCTTTGAACATTTGCCATTTTGAACTGGATTAACCTTTTTAGTGCTGTTTGTGGTATTCATCTCTGCTAGACAAACCCTTTAAAACATTGTACATTTTGACCTATGCTTATGTTTAAGGCTATGTCACACTATGCAAGTAGCAGCTACTAAGAAGCCAATGTGGCATAGGCAGTAGCAGCCAGTAACTCTCTAACCTAGTGTGACAGTGTTCACTAGCGTACTAGAGGCAAATTGCACCATATGCTCTTTGTTTTCATGTTTATATCTAATTCTAGATTTAAAATGAGTTATCTTAAGTAGTCTAGCTAGGATGTAGTTACATTTTAAACATAAAAAAAAATGCCTCTTCTTTGGAATTTCCCCAGAGTTTTTGAAACAGAGAATTAAAAACAGACTTTCCAAGATGTAATAATGAATATAGCTTGCATCTCTTCAAGAAGAGACTCTTAAGGAAAAACATCAATTACTCGGGTTACGCACCAAAATAAACTAAAAAGATTTAAAACATCTAAAACAAGTGAGTTAGCTCGGAAGACGTATACAACTTGAACACCCAGGGGAATTTCTGTTTTGTTACGTATAATTATTGTTGATTAAATACATGCAAATCTTTTTAAAAAACCCAATGACAAACGACACAATTCATCATGCTCTAAACATATTGAAACCTTTTCTGCAGTGGGAGGCAAACATTGAAACCAGCAGCAATAGTAGCAGCTACTGAATAGCTGCTATTGTAGTTTGAATGAGACTGTTTTAGTAGCAGATAGTAAGAAGCCAAGTGTGACAGGCTTTAGTGTTTTTGTAAAACTCCTTGTGGATGATAAATCATTGCATGTGAAGCGTCACTAACTACCCTAATAATTATTTCTTGGGTTCAGCATGCATTAAAAAAAGTTTATTCACCCTCATTTGTTTATTATTGTGTTAATGTATTGTATGGATGTGACAGAAAAAATTACTGAAAAAATTTTAGGTAGTAGAATTGTTTGTACTGCTAATAACAATATAACTGCAATATGTGCACTGTAAAACATTTCTTATGCCATAACATTCATATCTTAGTATTTTCATTTATTTTCATATTTCTTGGCAGCACCTACCATAACTCCATGCTTTTTGATAGCTGGTATTTTTCATGAGTGTTTTTTAATTGGATTTGTCATTTGAATCAATATTGGTAGGACCTGCCAAGAATTTTTGCTTGGTGGGAACAAGTAGTTACTTGTTTTATTTATCTCTGAGTCTCATAGATACCACTGAGGATGCCACAACACAGTATGGGCGAAACGTCTGGTTACTTTGTAAATAATGTACATAGCAACTTGAAGTGGTTGTCTCCCTAGAAAATATAGATTCTAGATATGACACCGGCCGCTTAAGCCTAAAGTTCAAAGATTAGTTACAGAATAATTAACGTTTTTCATTGTACACATTCTATGAACAATACCATCTTGTGAATTTAAGTTCTCGTTAAAGAAGCAATAATTATGACTTTAAACCATGCTAATCAAAAAAATGTACAAAACCATTGATACTATGTTGACTAAGGCATGAATTAATGGAAGTGAGAACAAACTTTTAAAATCAATAAATAGTATAAGAAGTGCAATTATTGCTATCAAGTAAAATCTATTTCCTTAGAAATGGCAAGTTGTTATACAAGTATTCACTTTTGTGTTTATTTATTATTCTGGTCATTCTTTTTGCAGGAATTGTCTGAGACTGCTCGAGGTTCAGGCGGTTTTGGCTCTTCTGGAAAAAACTGAGATTTATGTTTTCTTAGTGAAGTCTTTTGTTGGTTGCCAAAACTAATCTTCATTTCTAAGAAAACGGTTATTTTGTTACACTAACAGTATTATTATATTTTAAGAGTGTTCATTTCATAGTTTTAAGCATACAATTTCAAAGAGATAGATAAATATTTCATAATAGAAGTGATTTTGCTTCACAAACTCAAGATCTTTTTCTCACAAGCTCTTAAAAGTTATTTACACTTTCAGTGAACCTTAATTCAGTTAATTATTAGTCTTTTTCTTTACTTTTAATATATTTTTTATAATAATGATAGCTGTGGTTTTGTCTTTCTGTAAATATATTTGTTTTGCTTTGTTATTACGGGTAAGAGGTTTTTCGTACCCATTATATGATTTATGTAATATTAGATTTTCTTTTATATTCAGGCTGTTAAGTTTATTCTCTTATTTTAATTCAAAGGAACAGGTGGCAAGTTAGATAGTTGTTCCAAATATCTATATATTACGTTTAAACTGCTATCCATTCACCACCCTCATCTCCAGCCAATTATAAATAATCATAATAATAAAATACCTAATTTTCTCCCTCTATCAGTTGTAAGTTGAAAATAAGCATATATAAGTTCATATTGAAGGCCACATTTAATAAAGATGCATTTTTTATCCTTTGTTTTTCTATGAGAATAATTCAGTCACAAATAGTTTGTGTAACTGTATGTATGTTATTCACAATAGTTTATTTTTTACATTGCTTAAGGTATTCATTACGAACGATGCGGATGCGCAGTGGGGCGGCCGTATTTGCATTGCTGTGATGCTCAGACTGTATTGGGTCAGTGTGAGATTTACTCTTTTCGGGTGAACTACTACGTTTATTCACCGCACATATGTTTGTTGATTTCCGTTTCCCTGTCAGCCATTCCGTTCATGTGTGTTGTTACTATGGATTGTTTTATTTATTTTATGTACATGTAGTATTTTATTAGTTTAGTGTGTTTTTATTAGAGAATGGATTAACAAATTGTAGGTGAGGTGATTATTTTTCTGATGGTGATAGCTCTACTGTCAGTTAGTATAACTCAGATGAAGAAGACGACGTCAATCCATTATCGTCGTCTACACTTGCTGCTGGCTGTCGGGAAATAGCCTTTACAGTTAACCCTGGACTGTTGGTACTATTCCCGGTTACAACTAACTGTAAATATTGTATGAATCAATTTCACTTGTCAATAGGGTTGAATTATCTAAACGTGCGGCCATGGTACCAAGCCAAACAAAGCAGCTCCGCACCCTGCGTAACGCGACTCCATGTGCTGTCGTAGCAAATGTGTTTAAATAGTGTAGGTTAAAATTTTGCATATTGTCATATACCACAGAACACCCATAAAATGTTTATACTCTAGAGAATCTGTCACATAACATCTTAGTTCCTTTTGTATGTTGGTATTACTACATAATGTTTTGTTCACTCGGCACTGGTTGACATCATTGATGAACAATACATATACATGTTTCACATGGTTATGGATTTCTCTAAACTGTCTTATGTTTTTTAGAAACAAAACCCAATAGCCTGCTTCGGTGCATAATTCTTTGTTTGCTTGTGAAAAGATTTTCAGTGCAATGATTTTTTTTATTTATGTATGAGTAGAGACAGTATGGATCTTTCAGTGTATGATAGTGCTTTACCCACCATGGTCTCCTAAATTAACATTTTGTCCTTTTTTAGAAAAAAATTTCACATGTCAGATCACATGGGTGCAAGACTCTGAGTGATCTTAAATCAAGTACCGACCTTTAATATGATTTAAGAATATAGTTTACAGGGTTCTCATGGACCTGGAAAGTCAGGGAATTGTTTGAAAAAAGCCATAAAATGTCAAGGGAAATGTTTGTAAAGTGCAGAGTGTGCATATTTTTCTATAAAATTTGTGTGTTACTGTGATCATACTAATATTTCATATAAAATTCAGGATCTGCTGCCAAGTTAAAATTATATATAGCCTATATGTGTTAGATATAGAATATTGAAAGGTTTATATATAATTAACACTTTTTTAATAATTGGACATTGAAATTTCTTAAATTGGTTACAACTACAGTTGTGATGTGACTCTAAATATCACATTACTACACTGTAGACAGAGGGTGGCGTCTGTCCATCTGAGCCAAGTGGATTATTTAATATGCTACAATAATGATTATGCTCATTCTTGAAGCATAATCTTGACTATATTCCTTTACATTAAAAATTAATAATAAGGATAAAGCAGCAGATGGAAGAAGAGGCAATTAATTTAAAAATAAAGAAGTTGGAAGAAGTTTAAAGTGATTTTTGTAAACTGATTGTTATGAACTTTCTGTTGTTTTTGCTAAACCAGCTAAGTCTTAACAAATAAATATAATTAATTATTATTATAGAATATAATTAAAAGAAATGCATATATGTTTACCTTTTAGTATTTAGAAGCACAGGTTTATTTTATACTTTGTTACCCAAAGGCTGGTTCATTTTGTTTCTTTATATTTGAACTTATGTTTAATTCTTGGCTTAGAAATAAAAGAGTTGATAGCAACTCTATGGAGTTAAAGGAGGTTGAATATTAAAAAAAAAAAATAATAACAAATTTTTTCCCATTGCACTTACCCTGTATATTAATTATACTGATGTCAGGAAAATTTAAAGTCAGTTCCCTGTGGGAACCCTGATTTAGCCATACTTAAATATCATTGACAACCGTCAAACTCAGTTGAGGATTCAAATGTTGGAGTCTTTATCGAATGTGAGCGACCATACCAGCTCTAGGCTTCTACCTCTTTAGGCCCCTTTTATGCAATTCAGGTGTGGTTTGCAGGAATATTCTCATACGATTTCCGCAGTTGCGGCCCGCAGGTTTTTATACCTCCTATGGTGTGAGAGTCAGTACAAAGAGGAGAATTGGTTGAGAGCGCTGACTACAGGTGCGGTTGGAACGGCAGTGCATGAAAGCTGCGATTTGTAAGTCAAACTCAGTGGATCTTTGGGCTGCAGTAACCTGGCAACAAGCAAGTACATATAAGGGATAGACAGTGTTTTGCTTTGATCAAGTTTGTATATTTTATTCCTAATACGGGGTGGTGATAAAGTTTCGCACTAACTTAATAATTTCCTAAAGATTACAGGTACAGAAATAAAACTTGGTACATCATAAGTATACCTATAAATACCTATTTTTTTTAAGTAACTACCATTTTTATGCCATGTTTAGGGGGATGGCCCACAAGGAGTCAGAAGAAAATCTTATACGAGAGCATAGGTCGAGTAGTAAAAATTAAAGGTCTATTAGTAGAACATAAATCCACAAATCTAACCTCATAAGGTTTGCTCTTTAAAAAACTACGCTGGTTTCAAGTTTTTAAAAGTTACAATGAAGGTCCTGTTCTAGACCAGCGGTTCTCAACCTTTTAGCACTGGCGCCCCCCTTTGAACACTGAAGATAGCTCACGCCTCCCCTCCAGTCAATAATTGGTTGGTTCAAGTTAGAACAGTGAAATTATGAAACTGACGATGATAACTCTACGTTAGCTGTGATGCAAAATAAAAATCCAGATATATTTAAATACGAAAGTTTATTTGATGGTTTTGAAAGTTTTTTTTTTAACAAAATATATACTTTTTAATTTTTTTCTTTGTACCCTCACGCCTCCCCTGAAATTCTCTCACGCCCCCCCAGGGAGGCCCGCCCCCCAGGTTGAGAACCACTGTTCTAGACGGTTTAATATTATTTTCTTAGCTCAAGTTGGGAAAGTTTAACTTTGTAAATGCCTACTGGACTTGAGAGATAGTTTGTTAGGGTAGTTGGTGACTATTCACTTCCAATGGAGGATGGTCCACTATGGTCAAAAATACTAAACATAAGTATAGGTCAAGATGAACATCAATTTAAAGGGATTTTCTAGTACAGATAAATACCACAACCAGCATTTAAAAAGGTTGATCCAGTACAAAATGGCAGATGTTCAAAGATTTGAATGAAAAAAGTAATGTTTACTTACTAAATATTTTTAGAGTAAATTGCTAACGCTTGTTCATGACTAACTTCATAATGTACATTTGTACGACATGCATAATGCATACAGCAGCATTTTCTCTTTGACATTTTACAAAAAAATCTTTGAACATCTGTCATTTTGTATTGGATCGACCTTTTTAAGTGCTGTTTGTGGTATTCACTTGTGCTGGACAAACCCTTTAAAATGATGTGTATCTTGGCCTATGCTAAATTTAATATTTTTGTCTAACTCCTTATGGACTTTCATCCATTGGAAGTGAAGAGTCACCAACTGCCATAAAAATACTATGTTTTTATAAAATAAAAAAAAACATTATAGAAAAATACAGTTATAAAAAAAACTTTGTATTCTAGTAGGTATTTGCAAAGTTCAACTTCCCCGACTTAAGCTAGGAAAAGAATATTAAACCATTTAGAACAGGACCTTCATGGTAAATTTTTAGAACTTTAAACAAGCATAATTTTTTAATTAACATTGAGGTCAGATTTGTGGGTTTATTTTCTACTACTAAAGAAAGGCCTTTTATTTGATGTACTACACAACCTATGCTCTTATTTAAGATTTCCTTCTGACTCCTTGCGGGCCTTTCCCTGAACATGAAAAAATGGTAATTGCTTTTAAAAATATACTTGTAGGTGTAGTTATGATGTACCAAGTTTAAATTGTTTACCTGTAATCGTTAGGAAATTATTAAGTTCATGTGGGACAAAATTCAACCGTTATGGCAATTATGTAACTGAACATGTTTACAATTCAAATTTTGGTATAATGACTACAACTAAATTATTGCAGGTAATTTGTCTTTAGTTAGTATATGCATTAAATTACTAACTTATAGTTTCTCTAAACAGTTATACAGAAATATGTACAGTATTTTATAATACATTTTTATATAAAATGTAATGAGATCAATGAACCCTACTCTCACTAAAATCAATAGATTTCATATTTCCATTGTATGGCAATCCAAATTGAAAATGATATTCATTAAAACTGTATGGATTCCAATTACTGAATGTGGAATTTATAAAATCAACAAACATTGATTAATGGGATATTAAGAAGTTAAAAATGAGTTTATCAGAAAACTTAAATAGGACTGCTTCAAATTTTTGTGTTTTTAAATGTTAGTTTATTGGAGAGATCGGACATCAGCAAACTTACTTTAGAAGACTAGTCAACTAGCACCAGAGTAGTAGTAAACAAATACAAAAGAATCACATTGTCACAAATTTCATTATTCATCCCTAAGACGCCGATTGTAGAGACATGGGCGAATATGAGGAGTGAATGAGTGTAGATGAACGAGTGTAGTCATTGTTACTATCTGAGTTCGACAGCTCAGAAAGGACTATTTAATAATAGTCAGGGCAACTATGGGACCTACAGCTTTACGTGGAATCCGAACCACGTAGTGTTGGTCTGATTTTCAGCTAACTGACAAGTCTGACACTCAGTTCTCTTCCCTATACAACATCTGAACCTTGACTACCATTCAACACGGACACTCTAGACTTCTCTAGTAGTATCTACGTTGATGACAACCATTGAGCTGACGCCGTGTCGGTATTAAGAGAGCTGAGCATGGAACCTATCGCCTACAATCTCCCATACACTTTGTCACCAAGTAGCTAGGCAACAGCACAATGTCACAAATTTGGTGATATTTACAGTGGTACAGAAAATGTGTTTAACTGACTTGTCTTCTAAGGTAAGTTTGCTGATGTCCTATCTCTACAACGTACAAATTCCTGGCCTAGTACCTTTAACCAAACCTAAAATGTGATTCTAAATGTTGTCTGTCTGATAAGTTGTGGATATAAGCTTTTTTCGAAGGTTACTTGTCACTACCTACATCGATTAAGAAATGTTTAACCAATGGATGTACAAATACAGCAGATTTGTTTCTATTTTCTTGATATGTAGTTAGTAAAATAAAACAATAAGTCAATCATTTTTCTAGTCTTCTCAGTAGTTGGGAGATATTTGTAAATGCAAATTGCACACCTATTAATGCAAGACCTCAACTTCGAAAACTCTCCTGTAACCAAAGTCCAGTGAAAACTTCGATCCTTATTATTTACTCCATAATAAGAGAATATTGTGTACATCCAACTGTACAAAATATTCTCGATAAATCCTGCTTCTGTTTTCCCATATAAGGAAGTACAGTATTTGTGTAAACCATCAGTTTGTGGCATGATCAATCATGCTGTTGAGTGCCTTTTTCAATTGAATTTTGTAAAAATCCAAGCACTAAAGCTTAAGTAAAGTTGAGAAAATATGTATTTACAATACTTATTAAGAATTCAAAGGTTTTAAACCATTGTTTTTAAAGTTACACTATGTTAAAAAAAAGGGTTACTCTTTAAAAACATTTTTGTGTGATAAGTTAAAATGTAAGTCATGGAACTACAGCATTTTTTTTAGTTTGGTGTGCTCAAATATTGAAAATGTCTATTGCCATGTGGTGGGCGAGCACCAGGTTGTGAAATAGAAAAACACCTTAATGATTAGTTCTCCCAGATTTTGTGTTAACAATTTACACTTATGAGGGTAAGCTAATGTCTTATGGACAGTAAAATAGTATTTTAACTTCTGCTACAGTATAGGTAGCCGGTTCTAATATTTTTGGATAATTACACAGGTCCGCAAA
Source organism: Stictocephala bisonia (assembly GCA_035578905.1). Classification (NCBI taxonomy): domain Eukaryota; kingdom Metazoa; phylum Arthropoda; class Insecta; order Hemiptera; family Membracidae; genus Stictocephala; species Stictocephala bisonia. Next base: position 122,981 of record JAQJVL010001811.1, read on the forward strand.
AAAAAATTTTTTTTCAGCTGCATGAGATATTTTTTCTAAATACTATGTTTTTTTGTGTGCTAAATCTAAAAATAACAACCATTTTCCTCCAGCACGTATAGTTTTTTTGCAATTTGTGGGGAAATAAAATAATAAAAACACTATAGTTTGGTTAATACAATCATTTAAACGAATAAATCAATATTATAGAGTTCACAGTTTTATATTCACTTGTTTTCTTCATATGTTTTGTGAAATCTTCTTTTCTTTTCATTTATACTCCTTCGAACTCGCTTTCTTTTTTCATTTGTTGTGTCCCGCTTCAGCATCCAGCAGTAGTCTGCCAGCATGTTTACATTCCACCTTCCTTGATATCGTCTCTCAATGTCTCGGACATCCTGATGGAAACGTTCCCCTTGTTCTTCACTGTACGCTCCCAAATTCTCAGGAAAGTACTCAACATGAGAGTGTAAGAAATGAACTTTCAAGCTCATATTACATCCGAGCTCTTCAAAAGCAGCCAACATGCGTTTGACAATCGTTTTGTAAAGAGGGTCTTTGGAGTTCCCCAGAAATTTTTTTACCACATCCCTGAAAGAGTTCCATGCTTCTTTTTCCTTTTCATTCATGTTTTCGGAGAAAAGAGGATCAGAAAGAAGTTTCCTGATGTCAGGGCCCGTAAAAACCCCCTCTTTCAACTTGGCTTCAGAGAGTTTTGGGAACTTGGAGCACAAGTACTTGAAGCAGTCCCCATCTTTCGGCAGTGACTTAACAAACTGCTTCATAAGCCCCAGTTTTATGTGAAGAGGTGGGAGCAAAACCTTTTCAGGTGGAACTAAGGTAGTGTAAACAACATTTTTTTCACCAGGAACCAATGTACGCAGTGGCCAGTCAGTTTTTCCCCAGTGAAGGTCTCTGGCTCGGCTGTCCCATAAACAGAGAAAACAGGGATATTTTGTGTATCCAGATTGTTGGCCCAACAGCATTGTTATTATTTTAAAGTCTCCACAGACCATCCATTCATGTGCATTGTATTTGATTTTCTCAAGAACCACAGCTAAATTTTCATAACTTTCCTTTAAATGAACTGAGTGTCCTAAAGGTAGTGAACCAAACTCATTTCCATTATGCAGTAAAACCGCTTTAAGACTAGTTTTAGACGAGTCTATGAAAAGGCGCCACTGAGATGGATCATATTCAATGTTAAAGTACTTCATAAGTCCGTGAATATCACTGCAATAAACGAGATCACCCTCTTGAACAAAAAATTTAGTAACTTCTTTTTCCCGGTGTCTAAACCAAGCAAATGTTGTTCCAGGCGATAGCAAGTTTTTATTTTTTAATCTTGAACCTAGAAGTTCGGCAGCTTCTTTTGAAAGGCCTAGGTCTCTAACTAGGTCATTCAGCTCGCTCTGCGTGAAAGGCTGCGGTCCCTCATCTACAGAAATATCTGAACTGGACTCGTCTTGTGAAAGAATAGGGTTTTCGTCCTCTGAACTACTAGGAACATCATTTAAACTAGGAGGTGGAAGTGGAACTGGTACTTCAAGGCTATGAGGCACTGGTCGAATAGCTGAATTTAGGTTCGGGTATGCTATTTTCTTTTTGTTTTTAGAATTAAAACCTTTTACATCTACGGAACAAAAATAACAGTCAGTAGTATGATTTTGCTACTCACGCCACATCATTGGGATTCCGAAACGAAATGAGGTTTTCTTACCCTTATACCACAGACGGAGATCTTCTTCACACCTTCTATACACCTTATGGGGAGCCCACGTCTTGTCTTGGTCACCAACTTTCAAATTAAAATAAGCAAAATACACTTTCTTCACAAAATCACTGATATTTCTTTGCTGACTTTTAATAGTATACTCTCCACAAATAAAACAAAAGTTATCAGGAGATATAACACAACCTCTATGAGCCATGATTCACTAGAAAAGCAAGAGCACAGTCACAGTTAAACAAAGAATGTAGACTGAGTGTGGGCAACAACAACACAGCAAGCACAGACTGGAACTAACTGATCATGTAGCAACACGCTCGTACATGAAAAAAGGTTGCTATTGCTCTTTAACCACTACAAACAATCTAGCAAACGTGTAATAACAAGCTAACCTTAATGATAAGATTCCTCAAGTAGCTCTAGTAACCAATCAAACATGTTGGTACGTGGTGAGTTAAGCTGCCTTAAGTGCAAGTATACAAAATGCATCCCTCCACTACCTCAACCCCCACCCCCTCCAACTCCCATTTTGTATTTAAATTAAAATTAAGTATTTGTTAAATTGGTATACCTTAAAAGGAATAAATCGTTACTAGATACGAGTTTAACTACATAAAACAACTATACCAAACCAAAGTGTAAAGGAAATTAATATATATTACTTATATAATAAAGAACTGTAATTTGCAAGAAATTATGATGTGATGGAATTTTTTTGGCATTTTTCCCGGTTTCAGCACGTAAAAATACATATAAAACGGGCAAAATATTTCATGCAGTTTTTTGGTTGCAGACCTGTGTTATTAAAGGTGATTTATTTATTTGTGTTGTTATCTTTTGGGGAAGATCTGCATTCTATATTATATTTTCTCATTAAAGTAATATTTTTCCAAAGCTATCATCTTTAAAAAAAAATATCCACTCACATTTTACCTCCTGCTATCGCCTCTTCCTCCCTCCCTCCTAAACCCGTTGATTGCTATAATCAAATAGGTCTGTGTATTTTATGGGCCTCACTCTAGTTGTTACTCTGAGAGGTCAGGTTTATGGTACTCTACCTAAAATTCTAATAAAACAAATTACGGGAAGCAAGCCATTTTTATTTTATGTACATATGGTACCATAGAATGTATGATGCTACAACCAATCAATAGTGAAGAAAAAAATAACAATAGTTTTTAACTCAGTGAGTGGAATAACCACTAATAATGTACTGTAAGGGAACTTCCGGTTTCTGCATGTGATTTTTGACTACAAATATTGGTGTTTAGCTTGTATTAAATAAAAATCATGTAAATTTATTTACAGGTTTTTTACTTTTATAAGATTTCGGAAGTCTTCCACTTTTGCCCCTTTGTGGAACTCGGCCTCGCCGAGGCACTCTGCTACAGTCCCAATTATGGATCTCAGTATGTCGCATGGTGAGGAAGATCGGCCTCGCAAGGATTATGATCATAAATTTTTTAAAAAGGATAAGCAGTATGATCATACATTTTTATTTTTGGGGCAGTGGAGCTCACAAACAGTCTTTTATAACATTTGATGGTATTTTAGTAAGTAAGAGAAGAATACCTTTAATGTGATATTCTACTTGGGTGTACAATGTTAATTAAAACATTACCCAATTTTGGATTTTTGAGCTTTTTTTTTTTTTTTTTTTTTATTTTGGAGGGGCAGAGCCCTTACTTTTTTACCCTTACCTGTTTTCCCCAAATGTAATGGTATAAAGCAGTTTAGGAGATAAATACCTAAATTTTGATACCCAAAGCTGAAACCCTTATCCTACAATATTTATTTTTATTTATTTACTGCTACATAACAGTGTTACCACCAATTACAATGTAGCACAACTACAAAATTAAACCAAATAATAAAAGGAAACATACTTGTATAAGTAAACTAAAAACTAACTACAATCATACTACTCAATTCCAAAAGTATTACACAGCACAAAGTTCAAAAGTTCTTTTTTCTTAAAGCTATAACTCAGACTTCAAACTATAACATGATGAAAACAACATATTTTTATAATTATTAATATAATAAGACAAAACAAGTCACTATTGAGAAAAAAAATAAAGTATCAATAAGCAATACATATCGATTAATATCACTTATCACTAATACCTATGAACAAAATTAATTATTCACACAATGTCAGCTTAACTTTATTAGTGAAACAAGCCAAAGACAACGAAAATATGTCCACATCAGTTGAAATTGCGTTATAGAGACGCATCATGGCGTTTACAGGAGCCTGTGCCCCTAAAACAGTGCGTGAGATTCCTGGACAGAACAAGGCTCTATTTCTAGACGAGGGGCGAGGTACAAAGAAATTAATTCGTGCCAAAAGGCCACTATCATCAATAGTACCGGATATTAATTTGTAAAGGAACACCAACATTGACACATCCCGTCGTTTACGTAAACTATCTAAGTCAAACATATCTAGTAGCTCAGAGTAAGGTATTAAATATGTGAAAACACCATGTGACTTATAAAATAAATACCTTAGAAACTTTATTTGAATTCTCTCCAACATGTCTATCAGATAAGCAAAGTGTGGGTACCATACAATACAACCAAATTCAAGCCTAGATCTAACCAAACTACAGTACAGTGACTTCAGAGATCTTACTTTCCTGATAAAACTACCAGAGCGACAAATGAAACCTAGCAGACGATATGTAAGTTTGCAGGTATCAACAATATGTTCTGTGAAGGATAACTTCTCATCAAATGTAACTCCTAGATCTTTGAACTTAGCCTTTCTTGCCAACGCCACTCCTCCCATAGAATACTGAAAAACAACAGCGTTGTGGGTTCTCTTAGTGTATCTAACAGTAGCACATTTATCAACATGAAATTTCAAATTATAAAGGCTCCAGTCATAAAGGCGATCTAGATCTTCTTGCAATAGCTGACAGTCGTCTATACTGTTAATTTCCTTAAAAATTTTCATGTCATCTGCATACAATAAGATTCTACTATTCTTTACACAATGAACAATGTTATCAATGAAAATTACAAATAATAAAGGACCAAGATTAGAGCCTTGAGGGACTCCTGAATGAACTAAAAATTTATCAGACAAAAAACCATTATACTTCACTACCTGTGTTCTATTCGTAAGATATGAGGAAAATAATTTGATCCAGTCTTTAGAAAAACCAAAATAATTGATTTTATTAAGAAGCTGTAAGTAGTTAACTTTATCAAACGCCTTTTCAAAGTCAGTGTAAACTACGTCAACCTGACCACCTTTGTCAACACAAGAGAAACAAAAATCTGTAAAATTTAGAAGATTCGTATTAATAGATCTTTGTGTAAAAAACCCATGCTGATGAGGTGAAATATAACTTTTTACATGATTAAACACCCTAGTGAATAGAATTGACTCGAATAACTTAGCAGGAGTGGAAAGAATCGCAACTGGTCTATAATTCTTGATATCAGACTTGCTGTTCTTCTTGTGTATCGGTATTACTTTAGTTAACTTCCAAGCAGAAGGAAAACAGTGTGACCTAATTGAAAGGTTAAATAAGTGGAGCAAAGGAGTTGTTAACAGTTCTGAACAGGCTTTAAAAATGAAAGGAGGAATTCCATCAGGACCAACAGAGCGTTTTGGCTTAAGTTTTTTAAAAGCAATATATATCTCTTCAGCCGAGACACAATGCAAAGATACACTACTGACATTAGGAAGTACAGGAGAACTTAATGCATTAGAACAAAGATCATCATTACTGAGGCTAAAAGGCTCGTAAACAGATTTGAAATAATTTGCGAATGCATTGACTACAGCAGGGCCCCCCTCCACCTCCGCCCCTTCTAGAGTCATAGTAGCCGGTTGATTATCAGTTGTCCTCAGCCTTTTCACTACACTCCAAAATGACCTTGGATTAGATAAGCAATCCTCTTCTAAATTCGATATGTAATTAACATAATCCAGGTGTATGCTATTTTTTGAATTCCTTCTTACTTCTTTATATTTACTTAACCAGCAATCATTCATATATTTCTTAAATTGTTTCCTTATTCTTTCCTTTCTCTTAATGAGTTTAATGGTATTGTAAGTAAACCAGTTAGGGTATTTTGATATCTTAGGTTTAGCTACAGGAATGTGCATATCAAAAATAGAAAACATAATATTATAAAATCTTTCCACAGCAACATCTATTTTTTCGCAATCAGTTACATGAGTCCAATTAATAGACTTAATCGATTTATACAATTCCAGATATTTAGCACATTTAAAATTATAATTCCTCTCACACTGGTTAGTATTACCATCAAAAGAAATATTCTGTACATATAGTGAAAAATCTATTCCTAAGGGGGGATGATATTTGTCAACATTAACAATTGGAGCGTCTTCAAAAACATGTAAATTATCAATATCTGACAAAACTAAGTCTAAAGTTCTACCTAAATTGTTAACTACATTATTCTTTAAACTTAAACTATACATTTCACAGAAAAATAATAACTGTCTACATACTTCACCACCATCAATTAGATTATAATCTACTCCTTTAATATGTAAATTGAAATCGCCTAATATTATTATATTTTCGTTTTTAAAAGTATAACTCTCAAGTTTTTCAAAAAAAGAAATATACTTTGACAAATCTGAATTAGGTGGAAAATAAACTAATCCTAATAAAATTGTGTTACTTAAAAATTTAATTTTAACCCAAATATCCTCATTACCTGTTTCTAGGTTACATAATCTACTTGATTTAACTTTACTATTAACAGCAATCAATACCCCACCCCCCAGGACTCCCTGCCCACTCCTGTCTCGCCTGTAAATATCATAATGTGGTGGGAAAAGCTCGGAACTAAATACCGACTCATTAAGCCATGTTTCGGTGACTGCAACAATATCATAATTATTTTCAATCACGCCTAAACGAAAAGGTAATGTCTTCGTCCTTAATCCCCTAACATTCTGGTAGTATACATTTAATTTATTTATTGTAGTGCCTGGTATGAATTAACATGAACATAAAACTATATACATATGAGAATAATAATAATAATGATAATAATAATAATGATGTAATTTTAAATAAAAGAATAAGGGGAATACACCTTTTGCTATAAACACACCTTGTATAAAGTAGATCTAGGCTGTCACTTTTTGGAAATTTCGTCGGCCGGTGCACTGGAGTCGGCAGTATTGTTGGTCAAGATTGGCGCGCTGGACACAGTAGCTGCAGTTGGGGCGTTGGTCTTCACACCTCGCGTTACCCTTGGAGAAGGTAGGTCGGACTTGTCCTCGATCAGCAGAGCAGGAGATCCCGCTGCCTTCCGGAGAAAAATCTTTCCACTGTTTGTTATCCAGGCGAACTCATATTGGTTGTCTTTCTTAAAGCGTCTCACCTCAAACCACAACATACGCATTTCACGCGAGAGCGATAAATTTACATAGATAGAATGTTTTGTTGAAAAGCCCAGATTTGACGCCGAAAACCCCCTTTTCTTAGAAGCCAAACGCCTCAATTCCTCCACATCCAGGCGACTACAAAGCTTGAGAATTATATGTCTTGGAGTGTCTGGTTTATCTGAATTAGGAGCCAGGCGGTGCACAGCATCGATCATGTAAGGCTCCAGCTTAAATCCCAAAACTGATGCGACCCTGATTACTATGTCCATTATGTTTTCAGATTTAGATTCAGGAACCCCCTGTATCTCTAGGCAGTTGCTTCGAGAGTATTGGGCTAAGGTATTGACTTTCTTCTTAACGTCGATTAACTCTTGTTTGAGTTTAATGTTTTCACTTTTTATTGCGTCTATATGTGAACTTTGGGCATCAACTTTACTAACAGTCTTATTTAATAAGCCCTTGAACTCATTCATCTGTTCAAAACACATATCAATTGTCTTTGTAATATCATCTTTAAAGGATTTATTGTCGTTTTTTATTGTAAGAATATCTTCCTTGAGTGTAGCATTATCCGACTTTATTTTGGAAAGTTCAGAAATAATTAAATCAAGTTTGTCATCAACTGACTGAACATCAGGAATGGAATTGGATCGAGTAGTACGAGCAGTTTTGTTATCAGGCATGATGACTCACCGAACAGCTGGTGATAAGAGTGACGTTGAAGCTTCTCAACTCCCAATAACCTGTTAATCTAAAGTAATTAATCTCAATTACGAGAAAACGGTACAGTGAATCACCATTAAACTTCACAAGAACCTTTAACTATATTTACTCACTACACTGACAAAATCTCGTGCGATAACTCACGTAATAACACTCATAAAACACGCATAACTTGAGGAGCCGAAATAGCACGTGTCTACTCACTCAGCATGCTTCCCCCACTCTCACAATATGCAAAATAAATAACATTGTTAAGTAGCTAGTAACAACCATGGATATAGACAAGAAGACGGTAGGTATCACGCGCATATTCCATGACGTCACATGTACTAAATGGCAAAAATGAACACAAATATACTGTTCTAATTCCCGTAATTACATTCCAGCTGATAAGTGATAATAACTTGCTTATAATTTAGCTGAATACTTCTATGCAATTCGTAGATTCAAGCGATGCGCGATTACGAAATGTCGATGACGAGACACTTATATAAATATTAGTTATATAACAAACCGAAGATATACTACATTCCAAATAGCTCGCCTTGATTTCTCACGTTTATTAATTTGCTTAAAAAATAAATATGCTGCACTAATTCTTCCTAGCACAATAGCTTCATCTTCTGCTATCTTGGAAAACGCAACTAAAGGGAAGGAATAAGTGTGGACACGTAAATGGCATGCCTACAAGCACTTGCAATACGGCAAGCGCTGACGCATGTGGAATTGAACGTTGAAACGCACGAATGTGGACATACCTATTGGACAAACTTACTCTATGTGTATATTGAAACCTTGTACATGGCTTTGGCTTTAACAATCCTAGATTGTTGTTAATCGAGATGTCCTTACAATAGCTACGGGATATCTTGAGCTGTGGCTTACGTCACGGTCAGTGCTAGGGGGAGTGGAATTTCTATAAATAAACAGCGTTTAGCGTACTACTCGCATTGCTGTAAACATCAAGTCACCACGCCCACAAGTTACCTTTTTTTATAACACAACTCCCAATGTATTATCATATTACTTGGTATTATAATGTGTTATAATTATAGGCCTGTAGTTGTATTACTATTATCTTTGTTTAGTATTTAATGGGAAAAATAAAATCATGGAATACCAAATAATTAAACACTAGTGAATTTACTGAATGTAGGTTATGTTAGTAAATAAATACTGTTCAAGATTTTATTGTAAGCAGTCTGTAATTTAATTGTATTTAGGAAATACATATTTGTGAATAACTTTGTGAACAATATTAAATTTAATCTCTTTAAAGATAGACAGCTATTCTATTTAAATTATAACATCTGTGGTTCAATACCACTGTACGTGTATGGGCGGGCGGGTGGGTCAATTATTTCTGTATAATATTAAGTGCAATAAATTTGTTTATATTATTAGTTGTTATGTATTTAACAACTTGTTTTTAATACATAACTTGTATTTAACAATACCACTGTACGTGTATGGACGGGCGGGTGTTTCAATTATTTCTGTATAATATTAAGTGCAATAATTTTTTTTATATTATTAGTTGTTATGTATTTAACAACTTGTTAAATACATAAAACCAATAATATAAACAAATGTATTGCACTTAATATTTGCAATAACAAACGCTTCCGAAGGCAGCGTCACTTCAATCAGCTGATTAGTAGTAGCAGCCAACGTCTGCATGTCAGGCTAGTACAAATCCACGCATGAATTTGCCGTACCCCTCCTCTCCGCTAACCACTAAGCATTTGAAAAGTAACGGTTTCGACAGCTCAAGATATTCCATGGCTACTTTAACGAGATGTTTCACTACTCGGCTAAGGTTCTCCCCATAGCTATGATATTTCGGAATATTAATTACTTAGTATTACTTTGTTACAATTTCACAATCGAGAAGTTCTTGACGAAATGTTTTACTTATCTGAATTACATGGTTTAAGCATACAACACAGCATAGCATATACATAGCAATACTGCAACTGGAATGTTTATGGGCCGTCCCTAAATTACGTATTGCCTGAAGGGGGGTTTCGGCAGCGTTATGCACCGTGACGGGAGAAGGTAGGGCGGTTCTTGGTAGCATTACGTAACTATTAAACCTTATCAATTTGTTTAAATTTATTCACAACATTTTATTCTTTTTAGCCAAAATACAGGATTTTTTGAAAACATTAAAATGTTTGTTATATGTTCTCGCCCTTCCCATTAGAAAGGAAACTGAAGGAAAACTAAATAATGACTTTATCATAAATAAAAATATACATGAAAGTGAGTGGGTGACAAAAATAAGGGGGGGGGGGCGTTTGGTGACAGCGTTATGTAATTTTTGAAGGGGGTTTAGTATTACCGTTACATTAAACCCCCCTTAGTGTATATTAGATGAGGAGTCTGAAAAGGCCAAGTTTAGCGTCAAGTAATTTAGGGATGGCTTCTTAAATGAAACAATCTACTTCTTGATTGGCTTTTAATTCTAACGTTAAATCAAAACTTATATTTTAATGAAATTAATTATTAAAATACGTTGTTCGTGTATTACTTGCAGTAAGTGGTGAGTAGGTAAGCCAGGACCGCCCAGAGGGCAGGGGACTGATTGCTCCGGGGCCACACAGACTTACTTCAGAGGGGGCCACATTTCATGCAACAAAAAATAAAATACTTAATAATCGCCTAGCTAAGAAACGATTCAGGCCTTTATCAAAATAGCAAAAGTTATATTAGGCCAGATAAGTATCAGTTTTAGTTTTAAAGAGTTTAAACTAAACCATTGGTTTTATAGAAACCGGGAAGCCTTTAGGAGCAAGTTGAACACTGGTCTTTGAAGTTTATCAGCGGTCGGCATACTGGAATGACAGCATGAGCTCTGGTTAGCATTTGAGTGCAGCTGTACCTCTCGCCGGTTGTCTTGTTTGCGAACTACTAGTAGTGTAAAGTCGTCAAGCTTGTGAACACACCAAAATATCTTTCCAGTTTGCGAACATGTAAGTATACTTGAGTGGTGTGGACTGTGGACCCCCCTATGAGATGTCCTGTTTACTTTAATTTAAGTAAAAACATTTTAAATCTGTTATTTTAAAAAGGTCCACAAGTCTTTATGAGAAAAGGTTCTTATATACTTGGTTTCAAAGCCGGTAATAAGCGCCGGACTCCGTTCGAACGTGGTAACGTTGCACTCTTTCCCAGCACTGATCAGCTAATTTTTCAAAATAAACACCTAAATATGTCATTGCTTGATCGGCAGGACTCCAGGGTATTTCGCCTTTTAAAATTGTGATATTTTGAGGTTCTATTGGCCGACGTAGAGTGAAAATCTTTTGTGCCTCGCTTTTGGTTGGGTTGATAGCTATCCTCCATTTTGAAAACCAAGTAACTACGCGTTCCAAAGACTCTTGTACTCTCATGGTTACAGTTTCAATCTCATGATGACTAGAGTAAATCAGCAAATGTAGCAATTTTGGCATTATTTGATGTGTCGTATGTAGGCTAGCCTAGTACTAGGCCTATATGTAACCTAACTTGGTAAAACCTTCAAATCATGTTTAAGATTTGCTATATTATGTTATTTTATGTTAGGCTACGTAGTAATAGGCTCAATTAATTGTAAATATATTAAATATTACATAATAGTATAATTTGAATTACCAGGTATGAGTAGAATCAAATAGGTTACATTAGAACTTTTTAGTAGCTTCATGAAGCTATACAACTTTTATGTTATAATTAATAGTTATGTGTGAATATTACCAAATAGACTACTTAAAACAATAAACTTATTTTATTTATGCTTTAATATTAAACTTTTGACAATTATAGGATAAAAGATGTCATACTGTCGTATTTTGACATATTGACGACAGAATGTTCTATAACTTTCTTTTTGTTGTAATATGTTCCATGGCTTCTGGAGCCTTCGGGGTCGAGTTTGTTCTTGAAGTTCTAGATTGTAACAAATGTATATAAGGCGGCTGCACCGCTGCTAGTTTTTCAGTTTTGAGTTTTCAGTCGGTGAGTGATTGTTCAATTCGTTAGTGTGGAACAACTCGGATATTGCGGTAGTGCAAATCATTGTGAGTTCAGTGTTATTGTGTTTCAAGGTGAATAAACGCTCGTGTACTTAAATTGCACGTGTGTTATTTTCGTGTCCCTAGTGATATACTGTATAGTAATCGCTAGTGTGTGACGACATTTGGCGACCGTGACAGGACATTACTACAGGATGAAAATCGACCAAATGACAACGGCGATGTTGCGTGCGGCGCTGGAGGAGCGTGGTTTATCGACGGGCGGCGGAAAATGTGACTTCGAGTTACGTTTACGCCAGGACGTACAGGATAAAGGACAGAACCCAGAGGAGTTCGACTATCAGGAGCCCCCACCACCAGCAGTGCCGACGGATATGGTGAGTACCATAATCGCGCAAATTTCGGCGCAGCTAACAGCCCAGTCAATAGAGATAAAGAATGAATTGGTTTCCCTAAACAATAAGATAAGCGAAAATTATATAAAATTGGATACTAAAATTAAAAGTTTAGAATCTGATGTAATTGATATGGTTGAATCATTCTCGAAATTTCAAACTGATGTTGACACTAAATTGGCAGAGGTCACAGGCAATATAAAAGAATTGGAACTCAAAATAAACGATATTACAGGCAATACAAAAGAATTGGAATTCAAAATAAACGATATGGAAGCAAAGTTTAAAAACGAAATTCAGACGATTGAAAACAAAATGGCGATGCCAGAAAAATCAATAACAGATTCCGGTAATCAGGGGTCACAGCCCGTGTTTTTACCTGTGGACCCTAAAGTGATAAAGGATAGCTTACCGGATTTCCAAGGAAGGTTGGAAGAATGTCCCATAACTTTCCTCACTACCTGTGAATCTCTACTGAAACGTACTTGCATACCAAAGGAAATCTATTTGCAAGTAATTAGTCAACAGTTGAGAGGTTCAGCAGGGACATGGTGGCAAAACATTAAAGGCCTAAGTTTAGACTGGGACTCTTTCAAAGAGGAATTTTTACAACGATTTAACTCAGAGGCTGTAAAGGCCTCTATCACAAAGAAATTTTTGACAGAGGTTCAACCTAGTGGCATGAGAGCCGGGGCATATGTTATTCAAAAAATACAGCTATTCAGGAGAATTAATAATGGAGGAAATATAAATGAGAGTGTTCCTTACATCATGGAACTTCTACATGATAAGGTTAGGTCACTGGTTATGGTGGCCCAGCCAAAAACGTTTGATGAACTAAGGAACATTGTGGCGAAGCTGGATGAAGAGACTAGCTGCCATTCATCCAAAACCAAAGTTCCGGCCTCAAATGAACCTATGAATTGTTACAAATGTGGGCTTACTGGGCATGTTAGGGCTCGCTGCCCGGAAAACTAGATCGGGACCGTTCTAATCGGGGCGGGGATGGTTCCGGAAGAATGATTATGCCCCAAGGTGACCAGTCATGGCTTAAACGGTCTTGTATTGGTCAGATTCGAGGAGAGGGTGGGGCTGATCATCCCCGCCCGGCAATCACACTTGAGATTGGCAATAACCATTATACTGCAGCTCTTGACACTCAAGCGTCTCACTCATTCGTTAGTATGAATGTGGCTAGATTTTTAAGACCAGTTCGCCCAGACAAGGTGACTTTTGTCAAGGGGGCAGTGCATGACGTGAACTACAAGATTGAAGATTTACCTTCCTAGAAGCCAAATGTTCAGAAGAATTGATTTTTATTCCGTTAAAAGTGGTAAAAGATTTAATTCCAAAAATTATATTAGGACATTATTTTCTGGAGAAATACGGTGTGGTTATAGATTATACAGGAAAGGAAATATTTTTTGGCCATAAGAACAGAGTAAGATTGGGCTGGTTAGAGAATAAAAACTTCGAAATTAAACCAATTTTGGAGAACAATGTTTTGACAGATCTGAAAACAGGACCGTTAAATACTAACCAAAGGAAAGAACTAGTGAAATTACTCAGCACATTTCCGGAGGTAATTACGGATAAAGTCGGATTCACAACCACTGTTAGACATAAAATAGTTTGCAAGATAATACACCAGTTAAGCAAAGACCTTATCCACTTAATCCCGACAAAAGGAAGTTTGTAATAGAAAAAGTAAAGGAAATGGAAAGTCAAGAATTGATTGAACCCTCGTCATCAGGATGGGCTTCCCTAATAGTCCTACCCAAAAAGAAGAATGGAGAATACCGACTTTATGAAGATCTGCGGCAAGTAAATAATAAGACCATCTCCGATGCCTACCCAATGCCTGATCTTCGAAATCTTATCAAGCAAGTCAACGGAGCAAAGATATTCAGCAGTTTTGACTTGAATTCGGGTTACTGGCAAGTGGAAGTCGAGGAATCTTCACAGCCTATGACAGCCTTTTCAACGCCTAGAGGGCTGTACCAATTTCGGGTTATGCCGTTTGCTTTGAAAAATGCTCCCGCTACATTTATGCGTTTGATGGACAAAGTTTTATCCGGATATACTGGGGAATTCTGTCAAGTATATTTAGATGACATACTAGTATACAGCAAGACATTCCCTGAACATTTGGAACATTTGACTAGAATCCTAGAAAGGTTAAAATTACATGGACTTACCTGCCAAATGAAGAAATGTCAGTTTGCCTCTAGCTCGGTGGAATATCTTGGTCATGTGTTGACAGATAAGGGCTTGGAGAGGCAAACTGAGAAGAATAAGGCTATTGAGGAGTACGCAAGACCTCGTACTAAACGTCAAGTGCGACAGTTTTTAGGGCTCTGCGGCTGGTATAGCAGTTTTGTACCACACTTCGAGTCCAAGGCTTCGCCGTTAACGGATCTCCTCAATAATGACAAACCATTTAAATGGACAGAAAAGGAAGAGTTGGCCTTCAAGGATATAAAGAAGGCTATCTGCGAATCTCCAGGATTAGCTTATCTGGATTCAACACGGGAAATATGCTTGCAGACCGATGCTAGCGATGTAGGACTTGGAGCTGTCCTATTTCACGAGAGGGCAGATGGAGGCAAGGACATCGTTGAGTATGCGAGCAGGAAACTTTCCCCTACCGAGAAAAATTATTGTACAGCTGAAAAGGAGGCTTTAGCTGTAATTTGGACGGTGGGAAAATTCCGAGGCTACCTGGAGGGAAGAAAATTTAAATTGTTCACAGACAACTCATGCTTCAGTGGTTGAACAAGGTTTCTGGAACGAAGTCAAAACTGATGCGATGGGCTGATTTTGACTTTGAAATACATCACGTAGCAGGAAAACTGAATCAAGCTGCTGACAGTTTGTCCAGGAATCCTGCGGACGGATATAAGTCAAACAAAGAACTCCTGGAGAGAGAAATTCCTGTACTGGAAAGAAAAATACAAAGAGGACCTGTTCTTCTGGCAATCCAACAAGGGAATGGTGACATCGACTTGGAATTGATAAGAAAGTGGCAGACTGAAGACACGCCCTGTAGCAGAATGAAGTCCTGGATAAGCAAACGGAGTACTGAATCAAGGACTGTTCCAGTCCAGTTCAAGGCATGTTACAAACACTTCCGTTTGGAAGATGATGTACTTATGTACACGTCTCATCTTCCTGGATCTTCTCCGGTGATCGTCATTCCGAGGTCTCAATCAGTTCGGATATTAGAGAAATACCACGACAGTTTTGAAGCCGGTCATCCTGGGCAAGAAGAAACATACACATCAATTCGGCGACGTTTCTTCTGGGTGCACATGCATCGGGACATCAAGAACTACGTCCAATCCTGTACCATCAAAAGAATTAAATCTTTTGAATTCGTGCGCCCCCTAAAATGGCCAAATTGTTGGCACGGTGGGCCCATTTACAAAAGAGGGCCTGTTAAATATAAGGTCAGATTAGCACCTATCATTATATCTGGATTAGCATTTATGCTTGTTACAAGTTTTTAACAGACAAATATTAAATTACTGTCCGCACTAGTGGCACAGTGCTGTAATCCAGCTACTTGGGGACAAAGTGTCCTGGAGATTATAGTAAATACATTCTATGCTCTGCCTCCTTAGTGAATAGTACCAAGGCTAACAACCAAAAGGCGAATACAAGCATGAGAGGACGTCGACCAAACCAACCCTGGGAAGTTCTTGCTCTTGATCTGATGGGCCCGTACCCCAGAACATCACGGGGCAAAACTGGGATCTTGGTGGTGACAGACCTTTTCACCAGGTGGGTGGAAGCATTCGCCATTCCGGAAGCAATATCGGGACGGATCCTGCAGATTCTGCGCACAGAAGTCTTCAGCCGTTATGGTTACCCACGATGTCTCCTGATGGATAATGGCAGCCAATTTACATCAAGACAGTGACTGCAAACTCTAGCTGAATGGGGCATTGAGCACTGGACTACGCCTATCTACCATCCACAGGCAAACCCCACGGAAAGGAGGAATCAGGAACTCAAGAAGATGTTCAGGATTCATTTGTTTGACAAAGAACATACCAAATGGGACCAACACCTGCATGAGTCTCTTCTGGCCATCAGACAGCGGATAAACCGCGTCACAGGCTTCTCTCTGGCGGAACTCTTTCTTGGACGGCCTATAAAAAGAACCGGTGATTGGAATATCATCCACGGACGAGAAGAGGAACCGGTGGATTCTGCTGCCTGGAATGATGAAAATCAAATCAAGATTCAACGCATGAATCGTCAGGCAGAAATTCGTTCAAGGAGAGAGGCGGAGAATAATGATGAGCCTGAAGAAACTGATTTCAGGCCAGGTACACTGGTGCTTCGCCGAAATCATTCCCAGAGCAACAAACTTCAGAAGTTCCATGCGGGAATGGCTCGGAAGTGGCTCGGGCCATTTAAGGTGGAAAGGAAGCTGGGGAATGGAGTGTACCTCCTGAAATCCAATCCACCGATCAAAGTCCACGCTTCGGAGCTGAAGATACTACCTCGGACTCTTCGAGAGAAAACCCAAGCCGAAGAAGAGGATCAACCACGGATACCTCCTTCACAGGCTGGTGATGAAGCTGCTGAATCCAACGAAGATCAACGAACACCGATACTTCTGGATGATCAGCATGATGAAGATTTTAGACTTAGGAATAGATATAATTTAAGACCTAGAAAAGTAAGAAATGTATAAAACAGATATTGAAGGTTTTAGGGGGGACAATTGTCGTATGTAGGCTAACCTAGTCTAGGCCTATATGTAACCTAACTTGGTAAAACCTTCAAATCATGTTTAAGATCTACTATATTATGTTATTTTATGCTACGTAGTAATAGGCTCAATTAATTGTAAATATATTAAATATTACATAATAGTATAATTTGTATTACCAGGTATGAGTAGAATCAAATAGGTTACATTAGAACTTTCCAGTAGCTTCATGAAGCTATACAACTTTTATGTTATAATTAATAGTTATGTGTAAATATTACCAAATAGACTACTTAAAACAATAAACTTATTTTATTTATGCTTTAATATTAAACTTTTGACAATTATAGGATAAAAGATGTCATACTGTCGTATTTTGACATTGACGACAGAATGTTCTATAACCTTCTTTTGTTGTAATATGTTCCATGGCTTCTGGGACCTTCGGGGTCGAGTTTGTTCTTGAAGTTCTAGATTGTAACAAATGTATATAAGGCGGCTGCACCGCTGCTGGTTCAGTAGTAGTTTGAGTTTTCAGTCTGTGAGTGATTGTTCAATTAGTTAGGTGGAACAACTCGGATATTGCGGTAGTGCAAATCATTGTGAGTTGTGAATTCAGTGTTATTGTGTTTCAAGGTGAATAAACGCTTGTGTACTTAAACTGCGTGTGTGTTATTTTCGTGTCCCTAGTGATATACTGTATAGTAATCGCTAGTGTTTGACGACACTAGGGAGCTCTTTTAGTACTTTTCCTGTAATAAGGTCATAGCCAGGAGATTTTTTAGCACGAAGTCCTTCGATTGCTCCCAAAGGTTTGAATGAGGTCATTGGCATTTCAAGCTGATTAGGTGAGTCCAGAAATTCTTTAACATTTGGACCAATGTCATTACATCTGTTTACATGATTAGGTTTGAATACATTTGAAAAATGGTTAGCAAACAAGTCTGCCTTTTCCATGCTACTTTTAGCCCAAGAACCGTCAGGCTTGGAAATAGGAGGGATTGGGACTTGTGGCTGCGTCATCCTTTTCGTCACTTTCCATAATGAGTAATCAGTCGCCTCAGTGGGAGAAAGAGTTGATGTGAATTCCACAAACCAAACATTGTTTATATCATGCAACATTCTTTTCAGCTGTCGGGAGGCCCGGTTGAAGTTTGTTTTATCAACAGCATTTCTTGAATGTTAACAGATTCTTCGCAAGCGACGTTTCTCAGCAATCTTTTCTTGTATGTAAAACGGATAGTTAATTTGATTACTAGTTTCAATACGCAGAACTAGTTTGATTACTAGTTCCGGTGTTGATTTCCAAGCAGAAGCCTGAACGGAAGAAGTGAAGATTTCAACTGCATTATCTATGTCTCCTCCGGTTTTTAAGGGAATGGTCAGATTTAAGGTATTGTTCAACAACTCTCGAAATTGATCCCAATTAGTATTTTTGTTTGACAGTGTAGGAGGTTTTTCCTTTGACATAATAGACGAGCTTATAGTCAGTATCAAAGGTGAATGATCAGATGGAAGATCAAGAGATGAGAATTTAGTAATTTAGAGAAATCCTTTTGGTTACAAAAAAGTCAAGCAGGTCTGGAATTGTATTTACATCTGTTGGCCAATAAGTAGGAAGGATGACCAGTTGATAAATAATTTAAATTTTTATTATCTATACATTTTAGCAGATTTCTTCCCCGAGGATTTACTAGTCTTGATCCCCACATTACATGTTTAGCATTGTAGTCATCTCCTGCCAGGAAGCGAGGACCAAGTGAGCTGAAAAACTGATTGAATCGCTGGTCTGAGATATTAAATCTAGGCGGACAATAAAGGGAAGAAATTGTCTAAGGACCCATCCAATCTTCAACAACAACACTGGTAGCTTGAAAATCATTGTGCTGAAATTTTGTAATTTCATGATGTTTGATAGTAGTTTTAATTAAAACAGCACTTCCCCCATGAGCGGTATTGTCGGGGTGGTTGGTGCTATAAATAGAAAAATTTGGAATTTTAAAGTAATTTAAGGCAGTAAAATGTGTTTCAGTTATTAGCATTATATCAATTTTATGCATTGAAATGAAAATCTTAATATCCTGGCTATGTTGGGCCAAGCCGTTGGCATTCCATAGACCAATCCTATAGAAGTTAGTCATTTTAGTTTTGAGATGTTGGTTGTTAGTAGGTTGATCAGTGTACCTACTTGTTGGGCTTGTTGTGACATGAGCATTTCAAATTTGCTTAGAAATCCATTGATTAATTTATTTAAATTTTCTTCCGCATTTGTTCGACCTGATGTTACGCCTGCGTAAGTCGGAGATGATGTAGTTGTTGTTAAAGAAGATTCTTGAGGCTGGGCAATAGGCGATGGTAAGTTTTTAACAACTTTGTCTTTCCCCAGTGGTGAAGTAGTCCCTGGTCTTTTTGAAACATTCAAACGTAAAGTAGGGAAAGCTTTGTTTTTATCGTCTCTATATACAGAGCATCCTTTATAATTGGCAGGGTGCTCACCACCACATAGTACACATGTAGCGGGAGATTCCTTAGTTTTGCTACAACTATTTGTATGGTGATCAGAACCGCATTTCACACAGCGATTTTTGTACCAACAGTAGGATTTGGTATGCCCGTACCGTTGACACTTTTTGCACTGTACCACGTCATTACGTTTATAGGGAAGTTCGAATACAATTTTAGCATTATTTAGTGAGAACTGTACATTGAAAATGTCCTTGTTATTGGGTGCGGGCTCTAAGTCTACAAAAAAATATAGACAGAGGATCTTTTGATGTAGAACTTTTCAGATTTGATATGTTTCTAACAGCATAACCATGAGCTTCTATAGCTGCTTTTATATCCTGAAGTTCAGTGGAAAATTGCATGTTTTTAAGCACAACTCTGTAGGCCCTGTCCTGTTTAATTTGATAAGTGTGAAAGCTTATCTTCAGGTTAGTTAAATGTTTGACTAGGGTACGGTATGCATCGATGTTTACAGCATTAATTTTTACCTTGTCTCTGGTAATACATTTGTATGAATAAGAATCCTTTGTTATCACTTTTTCAATACTTACAATCATACTCTTAATATCGGAAATGTTTGGGACAAATATTGGTGGAGGTCTTACCTCTGTTTTGTTGGCGTCTTGGTCATGAGACATTTCTTCATCTGCAGTTTGTTTTGGATTTTTAGACACTCAAAACTATTGCGTAAGTTGATAGGATTGTTCATATCAGACCCTGTACAAGGTTTTTTAACATCCAACCCATTACCTGAGGGCAAAAGTCTCTTATTTCTGATCAGCACCCTTTGCCAACCGTTTTTGTTTGGTGTCTCATCTTCACGTTGCTTGGGAAGAGTGTGTCCAAGTGATTCGGTTACTATTCCTTCATTAGAGTAATAATTGTGGTAATTTCCTATATCAATAAACAATACTTTGTTTACGTTTGACGGGTTAACCTTTGGGGTATTCATTTGGAGTGAGGTATTTGAGGAGTGGAGTGAGTCACAGCGACGTCTTGGCCTACTGTAAAAGATAACGTTTCGGGAGTTTAATTTCCTAATTGAAATAAGACATTTTAAAATGTCTGTCTAAATAGCTTTTTTAAATCACTGAAGCAATATTTAATCAAATGAATACTATTGCTCCCATTTAAAGAACGCATTAACAATTTTCAAGTTGCATATGAAATTATCGGC